>VDFB02000015.1:19640320-19693515 GCA_007258455.2 Sequoia sempervirens
TCCTTATCATATATGCTATAAAGTCTCTCTAGCCCTCTGAGCTTACGGCTCTCATACACAATCGGGTGCTTGTCCTGCATAAGCACCGCACCAATGCCCTCACCTGATGCATCGCACTGAAGCTCAAAAGGCTTCGTAAAGTTTGGTAGTGCTAAAACAGGGCATGTAGTCATCAGCTCCTTAAATCTCATAAAACACTCCTGTGCCTCAGGAGTCCAAATAAATGCACCCTTCTTCAGTAAATCTGTCATAGGGGCTGCATGTCATGAATAACCATTCACGAATCTACGGTAGAATCCACACAAACCTAGAAACCCTCTCAACTGTGTTAGGGTTGCCGGTGTAGGCCAGTCAATAATAGCGCGGATCTTTTCAGGATCCATCCGCACTCCTCCTGCACTGATGATATGACCTAAATATAACAATTCGGTCATTCCCAAATCACATTTGGATTCCTTGGCGTACAAGGACTCCCTCTCAAGAATACTCAACACGGTCTCCAAGTGAGCCAAATGCTCCTGCCAAGTCCTGCTGTAAATAAGGATATCATCGAAGAAGACCAATACGAATCTCCTCAGCTGTGAATGAAAAACCCTGTTCATCGTGGACTGAAATGTAGCTGGTGCATTAGTGAGCCCAAATGGCATCACTACGAACTTGAAGTGCCCACAATGACATCGGAAGGCAGTCTTCTCTATGTCCTGCTCACGGACCCTGATCTGATGATACCCTGACCGTAAATCAATTTTGGTAAAGTAACATGCACCATGGAGCTCATCAATAAGCTCGTCAATACGCGGTATCGGATACCTGTTTTTGATCGTCCTCTTATTCAGGACTCTATAGTCAATACACATGCGTAATGTGCCATCCTTCTTCTTTACCAATACAACTGAAGAAGCGAATGGTGACTTGCTAGGCCGAATGTGACCCATAGCAAGTAACTCCTTGATCGTTTTCTCGATCTCATCCTTCAGCCGCTTAGGATGCCTGTAAGGAGTTATCATAACGGGCTTAGCGCCCTCCTCAAGCTCAATAATATGCTCAATGCCCCTGTCTGGAGGTCTCCCTGGTGGAATATCACTGAATACCTTATCATGCTTGACTCTCAACTGCTGAATGTCTGGATGATATTCAGTCTTCTGCTGTCCCTCCTGTATAGGTGCTAAAGTGCACTCGGTAGCCCACTCTACCATGTCGTGTTGCATGAGCCTCTCCATCCGACGAAAAGAAATTGTTTTGATGTTGCTGTCCCGTATTGCTTTTAGGATATGTGTCTTCCCGTCAACATCAAAACGGATCTCCATGTCCTTGAGACGAAGAGTAACTTCCTCCAATGAATGAAGCCACTTCATTCCCAAGACCAAATCAATGTCTCCCATGTTAACTACGTAGTAATCAGCCTTGAACTCATAATTGTTCAAGCGTAAGGGAGATCCTTAATCATGCGTTCACACCTCAAAGTGTATCCGTCGGCCACCTTAACCCGAATACCTTCGAACTCCTCAGTGATGAGTCCGCGTTTCTCAACAAATCTAGCATCTATGAAATTGTGTGTGGCTCCTGTATCAAGGAGGGTAATGACCCTCTGTCCTGCCAACACTCCACGAATCCTGAAAGAGCCCTCCTGCTGAATGCTAGATAGGCGTGCCTCCTGTATCTGAAGCTTTGACTCTATCTCTGCCTTAGGCTCTGAAGCCTCTGGCTCTGACTCCTCAGAACTCTCCTGCTGTTCGGAATTCTCAGACTCCGAATCCTTATAATACGCCCACATCACTCGATTTGCCTTACCCTTAGGCCTCAAAGGACAATCGTGATTGGCATCATAGGGACCTTTGCAGTAGAAGCAAAGCTTCTTCTTGCGTAGATCGTTAAGGGCCTCATGATCCAAAGGTGGTGCTGCTGATTTACCCTTTGAATCGTTTTTAAAATCTGATTTGTCTTTGTTAAAATCAGACTTCTCTCTGTTTCTGTTAAAGCCCTTATTGTCCTTGAAAGATGAAGAACCTCTGGAGTTGAATCTACTAGAAGGTGCTGCCAACTCCATACTCCGTGCCTTCTTCATCGCTTCCTGTAATGAAGGAGGATCAAAGGTTTTGATCCAACCTCTCAATGGCTCTGTCAGACCCTCCATGAAGAGTACCACAAGTCGTCTCTCTGAAATGTTCGGAACCATAACTGATAACTTCTGAAAGTCACCAATATAAGACTCCAAGCTGCCACTCTGTCTCAACTGAGCCAAGTCTCTGAAGTAGGATTCTGGATCCTTCCTGTCAAAACGCTCTACCAACCTGTCCACAAACTCCTGATAGGATGTGATCCGGTCATGCTGTAAGGTCACCATACCGTGGTGCCACCAATCGTAAGCTACTCCCTCCAAATGTAATGTCGCATATCTGATTGCATCTCTCTCCGCCATCGGACGCAATGTAAGAAATGTGTCTAGCTTACTAATCCATGCCTGGGCTGTCACCTTGCCACTACCATCGAACATCGCTAGATTAAGCCTGTTGGTTGCATGTTTCAGGTCATTGTTCTGGTATCTAGGTCTCCAATCCTATCGACCTCTGTGGTGCTCTCGCCTCTGAGTGACAAAACGGTCAAAAGAAATCCTCTCTCTGACCTCTGGTGGTACCAACTCCCATTCCTCGTTCGCTGCCATAAGTGTATCAGCGAACAACTCCTCCGGCTCCTCACCTGCGATAGCCTCATCAGGCTCCTGTCTCACAAAAGTAGGCCTAGTGGGCCTATCTGCTGTCCGTGAGGCTGCCCTAGGTGCCCTGCGAGATCTTGCTTCACTCCTCTCGTCGTCACGATGTGGTGACTGTCTCCTCAGAGTACCCAATCTCTGAAGTGCAACTGTCAACTGCTGTAATACGTCATTGGACTGCCGTTGACCTGCACGTAAATCTCTGAGTGCATGCAAAACCTCTGCATCGTCCTGATCTCTAGGGTTTTGAGGAATTTCATTTCTAGGAACATCTGTTCTGTCAGCCATGTTTTCCGGCTGCCGGATCGAACCCTGCTGCCTGTCAATCAGAGCTCGTCTGCGTGTGTAATACCTGTGAGACCCAATCTGTTTTGGCTGCATAAGCCTGCTAAACCCTCAGGATGGCAGGATTTAGCTCTGATACCACTGTAGGAACCCTTGTTTCCCTTAAACTCTGAATCTGAATGTTTTGTTTGTTTTTGCGTTCTTTTGACTGTTTTTGGTGTTTTTGAGCATAAATGCAATAATGCGATTTTTGCAAGAAATAAAGAATAAATTCTATAAAAATAAATCAACTCTGAAAACGATAGATTCTTTTGCTAATATGGTTGCCAGTCTATTTATCAATCTTCTGAGACGATTACAATAAAGATCTACTAACATGCAATCTAAAAAGCAATGATTTTTATTGAAGAACCTGGTAATATTGCAGCAATAAATAATCTTCTGATGATGGTACGGCTGAGATGATTAATCACTTTCCCTTGCGCCAGAAGGAAGAATCCACTGCTAGAGGAATATGCGCCTGTTGGCGTAACAACTAACACCTCTGAAGTAGAAGTTGTTATGAACAGCCTATGTACACTACGCAATGAGTGCTCTTCAAATTAGGAGGGGAAGCTCCCTCGTTGTGCTGGAATGCATGGAAAAGAAAAGTAATCTAAGTCCTATCTTTTTGTTCTCAGCTGGAAGAGGCACAAGGTTAAGAAAACCAAGAACGTTGCAGCTAAGGATTTTCTGGTTTCGCAGATCATTAACTACAACTAAGCTAACTACTTTAAATCTATCCAGTTTCCTCAAGAAAACAGAGCATGAGGAAATGGAGCGGGATGATTATAGGCGATCGCGTGTTTAGATTCTCTACTTGAAGGCAAGGTGGCGCAACTATCATCTCAATCTAAACAAGCTTATTGGGCACAAAACAGATTTAAGGATTTACTATGGCAATCTTATGGAACCCTGTGTGGCATAACACTTGATTGAAATAGCAAAGTCTTCACAAAACAGCCTTTATCATCACAATCTCACGAAACCCTATGTGGCATAACCTTTGATTATAATGATAAAGATTCACAAAACAGATTTATCACCGTAATTTCTCGAAACCCTGTGTGGCATAACGATTGATCACAATGGTAAATATACATAAAACAGATTTATCATCTCAATCTCTTGAAACCCTATGTGGCATAACAATTGACCTCAATGGTAAATATGCACAAAACAGAAAGAATTCACCATTACAATCTCTTGAAACCCTATGTGGCATAACAATTAATCGTAATGGCGAAGACACATGAACAAATACCAAAAGAGCAATATTGAGGGCAAGGTAGGCGCAGCATATATTTCTCTCTCAAGCAAAAGTTATTTACAAATGAGCAAAAGCTCTTATTTATATACATCAAGGTGTAGGGAACCCTAAATCACCTTGAGTCATCTGATTCTTGCAATGCATGCAAGTTAAACATAAACCCTAATGAAGTAAACTATCACGGAGTCAGCTACCATCGCTTAAAGCAGAAACATCTAATCTAAAAATGGACAATTATGCGAGCATACGCGTCCTTATTGAAAGCGAGTTAACTGGAAGACTATCATCAGTTAACGTAAAACCCTAAAGAAACTCCAAGTGTGAAAGGCGAATCTCAGAATAGATATGCATGTGATGAAACATCAGTTAACTTGAAAGGGTAACGCAAGTTCAACTCGTGTGTGTAATGTCTATCCGAGAGGTGGAAACTGAAGTCTACTGGTCGCGATTTCGAGCAACCAATCCCTCAACGAGATTGTTAACTGCGTCAACATCTGAATGTCAACAACTTGAGCAATCTTGGCAATCTTTGCACACTCGAACTAGCATTTCACTGACTGGCAATTTTGGCGGCTCCGTAACTGAAGTGATAACCAACATCTCCTCTACAACTTGATACAAATCGGTGTCAGCTTTTCTGATGAAGTCATGAATTAAGACCGATTTGGTCTTGAATTCAGTCTGTGTGTACTGTACTCTGAAAAACTCGCCTATTGACTGTGAACTTGACTATGTTCTGACAAGATTTCTGGAAAGCTATAAATAGCCTGCGAGAGTTAAAAATAGTCTTTTGAAGAATTATTTTCAGCGAAAAATCTGAGATATGGGTTTTGTCCAGAAAAGGATTCTAAGACAACCCAGAAAGTCAGATTTGCGAAAATTCAACTTCTACTTGATCGTACAAAGATTTTCACTTGAGAAAATTAGTAACTCAAGAACGAACGTTCTGAAGTTAAAAATTCGTGAAAAATCAAACGCACGTTTCTAACTCGAGGAAATTATATGAGAATGATCCAGATACTGAGACTTGCCAAATTCGCCAATTTCAGGAACATGCGAATTGAAATATGAGAGAAATTTGAGAATCAAGGAGGAAAAAGACGTTTTTTGTATGCTCTCCTTCTGTGAAAATCGCTCAAGATTTCTTTGAATTGCTGAGAACTGTGAACTTTAACCTGCAAAAGAATGTGATTGGAGAAATCGCCTTTGCAAATAGATGAGAAATCTGCCTTTGTTTGAGAAATACGAATCTCCCTTGAAAATACGCCTTGTGAATGAAGAAAAACGAATTTTGCTTGAAAATACGCCTTTGCCTTGAAGAAAAACGAATTTTGCTTCAAAATTATGAATTTCCTTTGACAAAATTTGCCTTTGAGAATTACGATTTTCCCTTTGAAGAAAATATGAATCTCCTTGAAAAATACGAGTTCTCTTGAAAATATGAATGATAAATGAAGAAGGCGCCATGCTTAAAGAAGATGAAATTCGCATTAATCTGACAACTGCAAGAATTCAAAACCCTGACAATAATAGAAGTCCTCTGATTGGTTGCCCTTCAGTTGCACTGCCACTGACTGGAAGCTCAAATAATAATAAAATATTTATTATCATGCAATTAGCAAGGGTGCTAAAAATAGAAAATTGCTATTTATAAATAAGCAAATTTGGAACTTCAGTTGACAACCCGGGTGAAGCTCTGAGATTCATCGTGAGACTTCAATGATTCCGAAAAGTCATCTTTTGAGCACATAGGCGTCCATTTGCTCAAGATACTTCATTTTTTACTAACTCCCTATTTAATAGCTGACAACACTGTTACGACTGGCCAACTTCGACACTGATTTCCGGATGACCGGGTGATGCTGAGACTGATTTGAGATATTCATCGGAAAGCCTACTGAACAAGGAAGAAATGTCTGCTGGGAGACATAACTGCAAAATCCATCGTTTAACTCCTTGAAAAATTAAGCGCACCTGATTAAATTGCTTTACGGGTTCCAGACTTGGCCATTTCCCTAAACTGCCATCTGATGCTTCAAACGGCTGCTGACGGCAAACGGTGAACCCTGCTGATATGAGACGAAGCTCACTGCGTGTCCTGGAGACATTCTGCATCCAACGGCTGTATGCATGACACCTGAAAGCTGTGTTAAGGGCCTCAAAAGTAAAAGCGCCCCTGGCTCATGGTTGCACTTTTGTTATTTTAACGAAAGTCGACCTTCCATCCAAGTACCCTACTTTGACCTCTGGTAACTGTAGCTGGGATGACCCGATTCAGGCACTATCTGTTTTAACGGACAGCCAGAAGGGCCCTCAAGAGAAGTCCCTGGAGGTATCGAGGCAAGAAAACTACTTCTAAGACCTCAAAAACTCCAGTGCGTATTTTATTTATGTTTACCGCTACCAGACTTGGCCATTTTCGGACATCTTCACTTTGTAATATTACACCAAAGACCTCGCACGCACGAACAACTGCCAAATGCTGAAGGCTGACGGCTGTGCTTGTTGGAAAGATAAAATGATTACGCTCAATAGTCGTGAAGACTTCGAACGCGAATGGCTCATCTGACAGGTCTAAAGGCTAGGCGCCTCTGGACTGTGAAAATACACTGAAAATCATTTGTTGGTCTGCCCGTAAAATTACGTGCTTGGTAGAATCTCTGCCACGACCACCTGGAACGTCGGATTGACAAGCAGAATGGTGCGTTGCTGAGCTAGGCTAGAGTATTATTGATGCCGTGAAGACTCTGTCTGCAAATTTTGCCATTTGAAGGGTCCTTTAAGCCAGCGCCCCTGGCTTGTACTTGCACTGGGCATAAACGGAGAAGCTCAGAAACGTGAAAACTCCATTTTAAGCTGATCTTTGGACGACTGCCGCCTGAACTCTGAGAGTCGGATGACTTCGCTTGATATCTTGTCGGATAAGCAGACTAGTTGTGAACAAATTGACTGCATCCGGCATCGAAACTGTCGAGATTTACCCCTGCTTCAAGATGGGCGCCCTCAAGCTAGAGGCGCGCTTTTGCCTGAAAAAGACAAATTTCTCATCTCCTAAAATTTAGGGATTTTAACTTCTGTCGCGATTTGTCAAAGTTGTGGTTCTCGGAACGCCTCGCTGGATAGCTCAATGGATAGCCAGACTAATTCTGAAGAGATTGACTGGATGCTTGAACATTTTAAACCAGATCTTGACCTCCAACAAGCTGGGCGCCCCTGGGCTATACTTGCGCTTTTGTGCTTTCTCCTCTGAAATCTTCATATTTTGGTCACTGAAAACTCCATTTTGATCATTGAAATCTTCATGTGCAACATGAAATGCTGTTGTGAGATGCTCCTCCATCGTGAAACGCTCCATTCTGAGTCTCTACTTTAGGCTTTGATCAATATAACTGACTTTGACTGACAAACTATTGACAAAAACTCCATGCTTGATATTGCCCAAAACTGTATTTTACAACATTTTAACAAGGTTTAGACTTTTAAATGCAAAATGCCTTGATGAAGCAAAAAATTTGGTTTGGGTACAACAGCGCCCTTGAGAATGGAGTCAGATTGCCAAAGATGAAGGCGCTTTGCTTTGAAGACAAAGTACGGCTTCCCTTGAATGGTACGGCCAGGTACATAAAAGTACGGCTAGAATACAGCAGTAATGAATGGATAAAAAGTACGGCTCCCTCTGAAGGTCTCCAGATGTGAAAAGATAGGTGCCTCATCTAAATAAACCCACTGGATGAATTTGCAAATCAAAACCCCTGAATAATTTATTATCTGTGATGCTCTGTAACTTCTTCTGAATGAAGAAATCTCTTGCTTGGCAATAAATCAGATGATATCTCACGCCCTCTGAATCGCTCTCACTGGAGATGGCTCGTTCCCCAATGCTTCGAGACTGAAACCCTAGGCTTCCGTGCTCTGACGAAACTTGATCAATTTTCAATAACACAATAACATAATGGGCTCGAATTCCCAAGCAAAAGCCTTATGCTCAAGAAAAGTGCGAATTCCTTAATAATAGGGAATCATTAAAATAATTCGACTTTTATTATTTAATTTCTCAATAGTCTCCGATTAAATTTTAATAATAAAATATAATCGTCAAATGGCCCCTTCCAATGTTGGGCGACCCCTTCACTGAAATCACTTAAGTTATAATAAAATATTATAACTTTATATTATAAGCTCCAGTAATTAATATTTAATTAAATCAATTAAATATTAATATCTCCTTCAATATTAACCCGCTGCTCGAGCCGTCTGAAGCTGTCAATTGAGGAAGTGATTCTGCACGTAATCCATCCATACTGCTAAAAATATCAGGGGTCCCACGCTGAGTGCTGAATACTGCTAAAAATAGCAACTCAGGCTAGAAGTGTCCGAATGAGCCCGAACGAAAGCCAACTGATCAAATACCGCCAACTGAAGCTGAGCCAAGCTCCAACATGACCCTCTATCCATCCCATCAGCCTACGAGGGTCGCATAATAGGTTAATCCTGTGCTCTGAGAGATGTCAACTAGAAGGGGACATGACAGCCGCCCATGATGAAGCTCAAGCAAGTGCCAAAAAGGAAGCGCCCTAGCTTCTGGCTTCACACGCCATCCTTTGGTAGGCATAAAATTCAATGCAAATGTACGGCCAAGGAGGAAGTGATGTAGTAACACTGCTGGAACCACAAATCTGATGAAGGTGGCGCCTCTGGATGAAGTAACCCTCTTTTGTATTGCCAATAACTGAATACTGAATAATAAACCTCTGGTTTAAGCCTGTAGAACCTCTGAATGAAGCTCTCAACTGCACTGATTCGATTGATCTTTCACAATCTCAAGAGTGCTCAACACTGAAGAGGTACCGTTCTTCAATGGAAGATTGTTCAAACCCTGATCACAGGAGAATGCACAGGAAATAGCACAAGGCAAAGTCGAAATTATCAAAAGGTGAGTTTCTCATTGCCAAAAATGCCCTTTTATGCAAAGGCACGAATCCCAAGAAAGATATGCCACTTTTGGATATTAAAAACTTTTTAAATAATATTTAAGTCATTTCAATAGTATTTGACTTAAATACTTGGGCGCACTTTATCAATTTAAGTGATTAAAATATTAAATCACTTTTAGAAAATATTTAAGTGATTTTAAAATTATAAAGTCAACTTGACTTTATAATTAAATATTAAATCAATTAATATTTAAATCACTTAAAAACCCATAACTCACTCAAAACACCATATAATCCTGTGCCGTCAGAAGCTGTCGACTCCTGCATTGCCAACGCCTGCTGTGAACCAATCACTGGGCTCTGAAAACCAGAACGATCAAACTCTCCAGAAAGTACCACTGACCCTCTAACCAATCCGGCTAGCCCACAAGGGTCCAATAAAGGGCTAACACACTGTTCCCGAGAACTGTCTAGAGAGGGGACATCACAGTTCGCCCTCCCCGAATTTGCTTGTCCACAAGCAAACTCAAAGCCGGATGCTGAAGAATACTGTCACTCTCCCAAGTAGCATCCTCTGTCGGTAGATCCCTCCACTTTACCAAGTACTCCCTGATAACCCGCCTCCGAAGATGACGCTCCCTGGAATCCAGAATGGCCTCAGGTATCAAAATCAATTTCCCCTCATCATTCAGGGGTGGCAAATCAATAGAAGGAATCACATGTTGTCCCAACGCCTTTTTGAGGCGTGACACATGGAACACGTTGTGAACCTTACTGTTCACCGGAAGATCTAACTCATAAGCCACTTCACCAACACGTCTGACAACTCTGAAAGGTCCATAGTATCGCGGCTTAAGTTTCTCGGCGCCCTTCTTACGAAGGGTGGACTGCCTATAAGGCTGAAGCATCAAGTACACCAAATCATCAATCTCGAAAGACCGCTCCACTCGCTTCTGATCAGTATATTGCTTCTGCTGATTTTGGGCTTTCTGTATATTCTCTCTGAGTGCTCTCATAATATCTTGGTTCTCCTGTAATAAATCACCAACACTGGGAACTCTATTGTCACTCAGCAATAAGTCTAGAAAGCTCGGAGCATCATATCCATATAATGCTCGGTAAGGTGTCATCTGGATGCTCATGTGATGGGTGGTATTGTAGCAATACTCACAAAGGTATAACCACCTCACCCATGCCTTCTGCTGCCCTGAACTGTAATTCCGCAAGTACCCTTCCACCCATTTGTTGACTATCTCAGTCTGCCCATCTGTCTGGGGGTGGTAGCTGGTACTTGGAGTGAGCTCTGTCCCGCAAAGTTTGAATAACTCCTGCCAGAAGTTACTCATAAACCTGCTGTCCCTGTCATTGACTATACTCCGAGGCAAACCGTGCAGCTGGAATACCTCTCGGAAGAACAAATCTGCCACCTGGGTAGCCGTGTGTGTAGTAGTGATTGCGAAGAAGTGTGCATACTTCGTCAATCGATCTACCACCATGAAAATGCTGTCCTTCCCTTGAGCTCTTGGCAAGCCCGTAATGAAGTCCATGGACAAACATTCCCACTTCCTCTCAGGAATAGGAAGCGGCTGGAGTAAACCTGCAGGGTATGTATGCTCTTGCTTGTTCTGCTGACAAACAAGACATTCCCTGACATACTGGAGAACATAAGACTTGAGACCCTTCCAAGAGAATCTCTCCCGTACCTGCCTGTAGGTCTTAAAGTAACCGGGATGTCCTGCCATGGGTGAATCATGGAATGACCTCAATACTCTGTCCCTCATCTCAGAACCTGGGACCAATAAAATCCTCCCTTTGTAAATGATAAGATCATCTACAAGTGAATACCTGTCATCCTGTACTATACCATCTGCTATGCTAGAAGCCCATGGGTCCTTAGCATACTCTGCTACTATCAGATGTCTCCAGTCCTCTGAAACCAGTGTAATAGAGCTCAAGTGAGGACGGCGAGATAAAGCATCAGCAACCACATTCTGAGTGCCCTTGACATAGGAGATGTCAAAATCGTAGGACTGAAGCTTGCTGACCCATTTTTGTTGCCTTTCATTCAGATCTCGCTGCCCAAGAAAATGCTTCAGACTATTATGATCGGTTTTAACAGTGAATTTATGTGATGAGCCAAAATAGATTTGACTCAAAACCCCCAAATTTAATCTGGAATTCTCTTTGAAACCAACACAAGGTGGCTGGAAAGGTTTGCTCTGATACCACTGTGATGTGCCGTGCTCCGGTGATCCACTCTGCTACCACTGTGCTAATACTCGAACACCACTTATGATGAACCAAACTCACTGCTGATTTGATTTTTGCTCGTTAAAGGTCTGATTTTTGGTTTGTAATCTGCTTTCTTGTTTTTGGTGTTTTTGTGGTTTGATGCCAAATGATTTTAATAAATTTCTTACAACCATATGCATATAAAAATTCAAATTAAACTAACTTATAAAAGATAATGCAAAGGAACTCAATACACTAGTTAAGAGACCTTCTTCATTCACAAAGAGTGCTAAAATTACATTCCTCTTACATGCTTTTGGAATGAGACATCTTTTACAACTAATGACAAACTTGCAGCCAAGAATGCACTGTGAACAGTGCTTGCTACAGTACCCGCGCCCATGAAATTGCTCATACAAATTTAAATACAAGTTTCTCCTACCAATTTTTTGATGGAATGTCTTCTATTGACAGGGGTGCCCACTTTAGGAGAGAAAACAGCCACAAAGGAAAGGCGTTTTTCTTACTTGGTGATGATGAAACCCTTACTTGATGGCGGCTGGCTGTAGGTGGTCAAAATCAGCATCCAACAATCTTCAAAAGCAAGCCACGATCTCAAAAACGTGAATGGAACCTCTAGCAGCAATTTCCCTTGCAATGGATGACTTCTAACACTAGAAAATAGCAAGATATGGCTCCCACGAATCAAGCAAAACTCAGATCTGCACTTTAGGGTGGTCTTTCACACCTTCAAGATGCATAAAATCCTAACTACAAGCCCCAAACCAGGCTTACCCACTGCAGAAATCAGGAAACCCTAGTTTCCTTCTCTCCCAAACTCCACACTTCCAAACTTCAATCAGCAAAATATCATCAAGCATAAGAAGTTCGAACTTTCTCCTCTCCTTTTATAATTTTCACTTGAAATCACTATTCATTAAAAGAGCACTATTCACTTAAGTTATTTCTTTTTTCACTTTATCAGTGAATAGTAACTGCAAAATATAAAGTGACCCCTTTAACAAATAGACACATGGTCCCCAAGCCTGAGTAAGTGAGATAAATGGTGATGAACAATATTTTAAGCTCCAATTACACGCCAAACGCGCAAATTCACCACCTCACCGACTCCGGATATCAATACTGCAAATTCACGACCAAGTGCTCGTTCAAGTGACCCTCTATCCGGAACCATTAGCCTACGAGGGTTGACATAATAGGCTAATCCAAAAACTCTGATGCTCGCGAAAAATGGGGACATTACAATTTACTACCAATCAAGTACTGCCTGAATTTGGCCATGGCATGCATGATGGCCAACATTTCCTTATCATAGATACTGTAGCTCCGTTCAGGACCTCTTCGCTTCCTGCTCTCGAAAGCTATAGGGTGTCGATCCTGCATGATAACTGCACCAATACCCTCACCACTGGCATCGCAATGTAACTCAAAGGGTTTAGTGAAGTCCGGTAGAGCCAAAACTGGACACGTAGTCATGAGAAGTTTGAACTTCTCAAAGCACGCTTGTGCTAGTGGTGTCCACACAAAAGCACCCTTCTTAGTCAAATCAGTTAGTGGCGCAGCATGCCGCGAGAACCCACTAACAAACCGACGATAGAAGGCACACAATCCTACAAATCCCCTGAGCTGTGTCAATGTCTCAGGTGTAGGCCAATCGATGATGGCTCGAACTTTCTCTGGATCCATGCTGACTCCTGCACCGCTGATGATGTGTCCCAGATATAAAAGCTCTGCCATGCCTAAAGCACACTTGGACTCCTTGGCGTACAAGGACTCCCTGTCAAGTATACTCAGTACCTCATCCAAGTGAACCATGTGTTCCTCCCATGATTTGCTATAAACCAGGATGTCGTCGAAGAACACCAATACAAATTTCCTCAAGTGAGGATGGAAAACCCTGTTCATTGTAGACTGAAACGTGGCTGGAGCATTGGTTAAACCGAATGGCATAACCAAGAAATCATAGTGTCCACAGTGACATCTGAATGCAGTTTTCTCTATGTCCTCCTCTCGGACTCTGATCTGATGATACCCTGTCCTCAAATCAATCTTTGAGAAGTAGCAAGCTCCATGAAGCTCGTCTATCAACTCATCTATCCGTGGGATAGGATACCTATTCTTTATTGTCTTCCTGTTGAGCATTCTGTAGTCAATACACATTCTGAGTGTACCATCCTTTTTCTTCACCAAAACAACTGATGAAGCAAAGGGTGACTTACTCGGCCTAATGTGCCCCATAGCTAACAGCTCCTTAATAGTTTTCTCAATCTCATCTTTCAAACACTTGGGGTGCCGGTAAGGAGTAATCATGATCGGTTTCGTGCCCTCATCCAGCTCTATAATATGCTCAATACCTCTATGAGGAGGTCTGCCTGGTGGAATTGCACTGAAAACCTTCGCATGTTTGATTCGAAGTTCCTGCACATCTGGATGGTAAGAAGAAGCTTGCTGCTCCAACTGTGAAGGCATTAGCTTGCACTCAGCAGCCCACTCTACCATATCGTGGCGAATCAAACGCTCCATTCTCCGGAGTGAAATTTCTCTAAGGTTGCTGTCCTTGATGGCTTTTAGAATATGATTTGTGCCATCTATGCTGAATTTCATCTCCATGTCACGCAAATTAAGCGTGAACTCTCCTATTGCATGAAGCCACTTCATGCCAAGAACTATATCCGTTCCTCCCATGTTTACAACATAAAAATCTGCCTTAAACTCAAAATTGTTAAGTTTCAAAGGCAAGTCAGGTATCATCCTCTCACAGTTGAGAGTGTATCCATCTGCAACCTTCACACGTATGCCTTCAAACTGCTGAGTTTGAATTCCCCGTTTCTCCACTAACCGTGAATCGATGAAGTTGTGGGTTGCACCTGTATCTAGAAGGGATATGACCCTTTGACCAGCTAAGATCCCACGGAGTCTGAAAGATCCCTCTCTTTGCATGCTGGACATATGAGCCTCCTTTAATTCTGTTTCTACTACAATTTCTGCCTCATTTTCTGACTCTTCTCCATCTGTATCATAGATTGGAGCTTGCTGATCAGAAAAATCAGTCAATGCATCTCCCTCGTAAAACCACTCCATGTGCCTGTTTTGCCCTTTAGGTTTGAGGGGGCAGTCGTGATTAAAGTCATACGGACCTTTGCAGTAAAAACAAAGTTTTCTCCTTCGTAAATCGTTCATTGTTTCTCGATCTAAAGGAGCTGCAAAGTTCTTTTTCGGATCTGCATTATCAGCCTTCTTCGGATCTGATTTGTTCTCTGTATAGGAGGTAGTTGGCTTCGAGCCAAATGGCTTACGAGGTGTAGTTAGCTCCATGCTGCGAGCTTTCCTCATGGCTTCCTGCAAAGTAGGTGGATCAAATGCTTTTATCCAACCTTTCATAGGCTTGAAAAGACCCTCAATGAACAATATGATCAGCCTTCTCTCTGAGATTCCTGTCACCATCACAGATAGTCTTTGGAACTCTCCAATGTACGATTCCAAGCTACCTAACTGTTTCAGTTGTGCCAAATCTCTGAAGAATAGCTCAGGATCACGTCTATCAAATCTCTCTACCAGTCTATCAGTAAACTCCTGGTACGAGGTAATCCTGTCATGGTGAAGAGTAGCCATACCATGAATCCACCAGTCATGTGCCACGCCATCAAGGTGAAGGGCTGCAAATCGAATGGCATCCTCCTCAGGCATGGGACGTAGTGTCAAGAATGTATCAAGCTTACTAACCCAGGCACGTGCTGTAACTCTACCACTGCCATCAAAGTTCGCCAAGGTAAGCTTATTAGTTGCCTGTCTAAGATCATTCTGCTTGTGTCTAGGTCTCCTGTCATTCCTGCTCCTGGTGTGTTCTCTTTTCTGGCTCAGGAATCTATCGAAGTTAAGGTGCTCCTTAACTCTCGGTGGCAATGCATCCCATTCATCATGCATAACCATGATGTTATCTGCAAAATTAATCTCACCACCCTGTTCAACTTCATCCTCTTCCTCAGCGTCATTTCTAGTAAAAGTAGGACATGTAGCTCTTTCGAAGGTGCGTGCTGGAGCTATGACTCTCTGAGGCTCTCTATGAATACTGCCTTCACGATCTTGATCTAGATTCTGAACTCTATTAATTGTCAAATTTTGGACATTTGTGCTGAGTTGTTGAAGAATAGTCGCTACCTGTTCTTGGCCTGCAACCATGCCTTTGAGCACATCTTTAGCTTCTCTGTCCTCATCATCCCAAGGATTCCTGTAAGAACTTCCTCCTTCCCTGTTAGCCATATTATCCAAGTCTATTTCCTCCTCCTGATCTTCAAATGGAAATGGTGGGAAAGGATTATGATCACCTCTCTGATTTCTAGGGCCCCCTCTAGAGTAGAACTTGCCAAAACCCTCCTGGTGTGACTTCATAAATTTCTCTAACCCCACAAGCTGGCAGGATCAGTGCTCTGATACCACTGTGATGAGCCCTGCTGGCTCTCTACTCAAACCCCAGTATTTCTTAAGTCTTTTTAGTGTTATTTTAGTTTTTTAGAGAAAGTTTGATAGACAGAAGAGAAGGGGCGCACAGCATAAATGCTCATAAAATGAAAATTTGCACTATTTTCTTCAGAATGAAAGTATAGAGGACATTATTTAACTGTAACAAATAGATTGCAAATGATAAACATACCAGAATATCTCTAGATTATTTAATTAAAGAAATAAGCCAGTTTGCCAGCCGGAAACGGAGAAAACAGGCATATGTGGACGCCTAGTCTCCAGAAGCAACTTCTCCCACTCAAAAACTAGATACAATGAGATGATAATAGTAGCCGCCCATGATGAAGCTCAAGCAAGTGCCAAAAAGGAAGCGCCCTAGCTTTTGGCTTTACACGCCATCCTCTAGTAGGCACAAAATTCAATGCAAATGTACGGCCAAGGAGGAAGTGATGTAGTAACACTGCTGGAACCACAAATTTGATGAAGGTGGCGCCTCTGGATGAAGTAACCCTCTTCTGTACTGCCAATAACTGAATACTGAATAATAAACCTCTGGTTTAAGCCTGTAGAACCTCTGAATGAAGCTCTCAACTGCACTGATTCGATTGATCTTTCACAATCTCAAGAGTGCTCAACACTGAAGAGGTACCGTTCTTCAATGGAAGATTGTTCAAACCCTGATCACAGGAGAATGCACAGGAAATAGCACAAGGCAAAGTTGAAATTATCAAAAGGTGAGTTTCTCATTGCCAAAAATGCCCTTTTATGCAAAGGCACGAATCCCAAGAAAGATACGCCACTTTTGGATATTAAAAACTTTTTAAATAATATTTAAGTCATTTCAATAGTATTTGACTTAAATACTTGGGCGCACTTTATCAATTTAAGTGATTAAAATATTAAATCACTTTTAGAAAATATTTAAGTGATTTTAAAATTATAAAGTCAACTTGACTTTATAATTAAATATTAAATCAATTAATATTTAAATCACTTAAAAACCCATAACTCACTCAAAACACCATATAATCCTGTGCCGTCAAAAGCTGTCGACTCCTGCACTGCCAACGCCTGCTGTGAACCAATCACTGGGCTCTGAAAACCAGAACGATCAAACCCTCCAGAAAGTACCACTGACCCTCTAACCAATCTGGCTAGCCCACAAGGGTCCAATAAAGGGCTAACACACTGTTCCCGAGAACTGTCTAGAGAGGGGACATCACAACCATCTATTGTGAAATCCAGTGAAAAATATCTATAGTTACATGTTGAAGTTCTCCATTTGAATGCATAGAGCATTCAGTTGCCTTTTTGATGTCTTTTATCATAGTTTTATGCCCTGTTTTATACTTTACTTTTCACAATGAAGTGGGACTTGTATGTAAATACTTCGTGGTGTGCTTACAAAATCTTAAAGCCTAAAGTTATAATATTGAAGCTCCTCTTATGGAGTAATGATAAGAATGATTTTCTGGATGGATTTTCTCATTTTTGGCTCACCCTTCTATTGCAAGCATCAAGTAGGTTTAATTTGCATAGCTAGGTACTATAAAATGGTTACTGATTGCAGATGTCAACCAGTTTGTCATGTTTGGATGCACTTTATAATAGACAATATCCCACTTACGCACCTCTATTATGCTGGAACAGGCAGTTTATTTTAGGCACTTATTTATTCTCTACAAGTATTTATGGACTAGTAACAAGTCTAAACATGGTTAAAGCACTTATGTGTCCTGAGCTAATATTGAATGTGATTAATTTGAATCCAGTATAATTCTCAGATTATTTTGATAGTAGGCAAGTAAAGTGGGATATCTTCTAGATCCTCTTATGTATTATAACATACCTAGGAGAAGAATAATATTTACCTAGTGGACTATTACAGACCTTGGTGAGAAGATAACATTTACCCAGTGAAACCTTGCAAGACTGGAGATGTAGATCTATCCCAAATGTGGATTATGGTCTAAAAGATACAATATCATCCACCCAACTGATTACTGTAGACCACAGGAAGAAGATTGTGTCCCACAAATTATAACTACATGCCCAAGGAGGAAAATAATACTCATCCAATGGATTGCTACAGACCAGGTGGAATGATAAATTTGGAAACAATAAATACCATATCAGTATTTACAAATTCTAAATCTAATATCGTAATTATGTCAGGATATAGAGATTAACAGTAGTGAATAAATGAATAACAAATAATCATTGAAGGAGATTTTTTTTGAAGTAACTGTTCTACACAATTTATATTATGGTTTAAGCTGACAAATGTTGATGTATCCAATAATTTACTTACAGTTCATGTACCCTTTTAAAATGGTAACATCATTCAACCATATTTCTGATGTCATTGGGGGTTCTTCCAATCAGGGCAGAATTTTCCTTAAAATTCATCTCCAATATGTTGTGGGGTTAGCTTAGGTCAAATTAGGTGTAGAACACAAAATAATAACAAAATACCACTTCTATGAGTTGTCTATATTTTTCCATACTACTGATGTTGCACTCATACTATTCCATATAAGTTGTAGATTTTTTTGAACATGTCAGGACTAGTTAGTGTGGAGCAATTCACACAAAAGGATGATGAGAATGTTCCACATTGATGAGCATTCTCACTCCCCATTATTTAACATGAACTGGAGATCAGCTGCTGTGTGCTTGTGGCAACTGACATCAATGTGCATGCGGCAGCTGATGTCAGTGTGTGTACCAAAACACTAGAGTTCTATTTTGCACTTAATGTTACATAACCAGTTGTGGTCATGTTATATATCATGGAAAGCTCTCTCCTAAGACTTTTGGAACATATAGCTCTTGTGGAGTATCATCTAAAACATTTGGTGCTGATAAGTCATTTGTATGACCCTTTGGTGCTAAATCTTTCCCTTCATGTGCCAATGGTCCTTTGCATGGTGACCTGTTTTTGTCAAATGAAATACCTTCACTTCCATTTGTCTTCTTCGGCTGTTACTCTGGATTGAAATAGATTCCTTTTGCCATGCTACCTATTTGGAGTTAAAACTTATAAGTGAGTGCAGTCTATTAAGAACTAGATGTCTCTTTCATCTTTTGGAGTTTGTTCTTAAATCAACAATATTATATGCAAATCTTCCTTTTCACTTATCTACTTTATTGGCAAGCTCTAGTGAATTAATGAATTTTGATACAATTTCAGTAAGTTGTTAAGAGTGAGATTAACAGATTAATCTTACTACAAGCTTAGGGCCTGTTGTACCCAAAATAAATTTTTGCTTCAGTAAGGCATTTTGATTAAAATGGTCTAAATCATGTAAAATTGTTGTCAAAATTCTGTTTTAGGTCAAACAAAACATGAGATTTTTGTGGGTTTATGTCAAGGAGGATACTTGCAAATTTCTAAAAATTTAAAAATTAGGGTGTTCGTACCCCCGTTTTTAGGAAAACCCCTAAAAATAGGACCTTTCCAAAATTAGTTGAAAATGATTTTGATAGGATAATTTGACTTCACGATCACACTTGTCAAGTCAAAATCACCAAAAAGTTTGTTTTACTCTGGTGGGTCTATTTTCATTTTTCAGGAGAAAAGATAGGACCTTCGAGGCCATTAATGGTAGAATGGCCAATACTAGGTGTCGAAATCCAAGCCTCAAAAGCTTCAAGGAAGAATCCATGGCAAAAAATGTTTGAAAAGATGCTTCACAATGGAGGGGATTTTCAAAGGTTGAAAAATGCTGAAAATATTCTAAGTCTGGAAGATGCACTCCTTGCTACAAGAAAGATGCTGCGCAGTCAATGCCTTGGTAAATTTTTCAAAGCACCCGTACACGCGGAATGGCGAAAGCAATTGCAACGATGAACGTGTTCGCATCGTCGACAACGGTGAACACATTCGTGTTAGCAACAACAGTGAACGTCTCAAGACAACCAAGACGGTGAATGTAAAGCGCAAGGAATGTTGGAAGCTTCGTTGATCATGCATGCACAATGGTAGACGCAGTCAACACATCACAGCGACAACGATGCAGTCGACAAACACGTGAACGACTGGTGTTGATGTTGCACGCAAACAGCAAGCGTAGTCGGCGGATGGTGATTGCGGTCAACGTTGTCGACGACACGGTGAACGCAAAGCACGAAGAGGTCAAAATCATCAAGAAATGACCAACTCTGGAGCCCACTGCACCCCTGCTGGCCAGGGGCGCCCATCATTTTGAGTAACCTGTTGTGGTTTTCAGCAATTGCTTTCTCCAAGGCATCTGCTTAGCATCCTTTCAGCTTCGCAATCAATCTAGTTGCAAGCTCATAGGACCTGTCAAGCATCCACAAACGAAGATCAAGCGGAAAACACTGGAAGCAAAGGAAAGATGAAAGACATGAAGAATTGGCTAACTGTTAAGGAAAATGCACCTTCCTATAAATAGGTTCCTAACTTTTTGGGCAATCAGATGCAGTCTTCAAGCTCTGTAACCTCCAGGAAGTCCTTCTCCATCTTGATCAATCTCAGCAATGACACCGTTAGCAGATTCAATAGATAAATCAAATTTATCAAACATCTCACAACAAAGATCAAACTGGGGCTGTTCGTGAAAGATTGCAAAGTCAAAATTACAGCACAAAAGGTTAAAGGTGCGCCCTTGCAGGCTAGGGGCGCCCAAACTTTTGGGACATCTAAATCAACTTTCAGAACTTGCGAGGCCAGTCATCCTTTCCAGGACTGAATTGGTTATCCACTCCATGTTTCAGCACGCTAATGGGAATCATCGATCATTAGAGATCTCAGATCAAGGTACTAAAGGTCAAAATGGAGAAATTGAAAAGCATCCAAGAAATTGACTAAGTCTAGTGAAAAATGCACCCTTTTGGGAAAAGGCACCCAAGAATTTGAGGTATCAGATTAGGGTTTAAACTTTGCAACTCCCGAGCACACTTCTTCAAAGTTGATCCAACTCTACAATGGATCTGTCAGCAAGACTTCAGGATCAATCCAACAACTGGAATCATGGATCAAACAGAGGCACTTCGTCATAGAAAAAGGATAAAAAATCTTCGACTCCTCAACTTGGACGCCTAAGTCAAAGTAGGCCCAGTTGACTGAAGGTGAGATATTTTGAAGGCCTCTTCATGTCTAAAACATCCCCAAATTGGTGGAAATTGCCCCAGTGAACTCTTGATCTGACCTTCTAGGTATGATTAACACAATAGTTTCAACAAAACCCACGTGCCAGATTCTTCCAAAGAAAGTAGCTACGTTGCCCCTTTTTTTTTAGGGTTTACGGAAAAAGTCAATTTCAAAAAACAGACAAATTGGGTTTGTTTAGCTTTGAAGCGCCTACAATACCCATGTGTCAGATTTTTCAAGAAAAATAGTGCTTCACTGCTTCTAAATCTTCTACCCCAGGAAATTCTTGCATGTACAAGGAAAAGTGACTTTTTGGAAATGACATTCTGGGTCCATTTAGAAAATTATTACCAAGAAAACCCACGTCTTAGATTTTTTCATAAAAAGTGCTCGGCAAGGCTATTTTTAGCAGTTTCAAAAAAGTTGTCCGAACACTATTGTGTGCACAGTCAATCTTCAAGGTTTTCAAAATGCAGTTCTCCCAAGTTGAATACAAGACCAAAACGGTCTTACTCCATGACTTCCTGAAAACGATTAACACCGATCTGCATCGGGCACACCCAAAGGTAGATTTGGACAGATTGATAGGCATAGACACTCAAAGTCCACGGGTTCCATATGGTTTCACCTTGTATATCTGATAGCCTTCCAAGGCTAGTTTAGAGGGTTGAATACCGTTGGAGCTCTGCGTGTGCAGCGAGTTCATGTGCATTTTTCATAGCCAGAGTGTTCGTAGTTAGCGGTTTCATCATACAACACTCTTTCATTGAGAAGATTCAAGAAAGGTGTTAGAAGTGCAAAGCTACAGGAGAAACAAAGGTCATCACTCTAGTTACAGAGCCACCAAAGTTACCAATCAATTCCTTGCCAGTATCAAACGTGAAGATGGTGATTATGTGAGTCTCGATGACGTGCAAATGAAGTTTTAGGACCTGCTCCTTTGTAGTTGCTGCGGTGATCCTGCTGGTTGCAAGCTAAGTCAGATCGCACTCATGTCAACAAGGCTGGATGACGCAATCGCAAAGAATATTGAATACTAGGAGAAAATTGTGAGTGGCGAGGAGATGCTATGACGACATGTCATCATCCTGCGAAGCATTAATTGTCCAGAGGTAGAGGAAGTCAACGACTGGTTAGAGGAATTGATAACTCGAGTTGATAAGGTGTAAACTCTCAGTTAGGACGTCCTACCCCTCCAAGATAGCATTTATGACAAATAGTTAACTTGATGCCCCTTTCCAAGTTAACTTGCTGTCCCACAAATTATGCATGTCTATTTTGGAGACACCTTTGTGTATTGGAGTTATGTTTTAGTTTAGAATCAGTTAACTAAAGTAGACTTTCCTGTTAATTGCTAGGTCACCCACTTTTAGACAGAGGAATAAATCTTGCAGATTGGCAAGAACTTATTGTTAACTCAAGGAGACTTTAGGGTTGCCTACTCCTTTGAGCTTCTATAAATAAGAGCCTTTGCTCATTATTTTGTAACTTTACTTCATGGTAGCAAAACGCTGAGCTCACAAGCCTTCGACTTTGTTCGCTTAGTATATGTTCTTGAATCGTATTTGTTATAGTTAAATGCCAAGTACAACTTGCGTTCTCTCTATTCAGATAGGTGTGTTCAATCCATGTTCATGTTTTATTGGTTGATCACTTCTTGTGTGATTGTCTCTTTGACGCAAGTTGCTGTTGCAAAGTGTAATATTTGATCAAAGTTGAGATAATAAATCAGGAGAGCTACCTTGCCTTTGATCCAAAAGTCTCAAGATCTATCATTGTATGTTGTTTCTAATAATTTGTCTTATGATCTACACCTCGGAAAGAGCACTGCACCTGCTTGGGAATTTGGAGAGTAGGATTATCGTTCTATGTTGTTTCTAGTAGTCTACATTTCAGCCTACACCTCGAAAAGAGCACTGCGCCTCCTTGGGAATCCTGAGATCTAGCCTACTGTTTGATGATTACTTGCATGAATTCTATTTTGGCATAAATCTAGAAGTTCAGAGCCTTCAGATGCATTCTGAGAGACAATTCGTTTGAGTGATTGAACCATTTCATTCCCGCTCCTATATCCTCTTGCTCTGTTTTTCTAGAGGAAATAGGATAGATTAAAAGTTAGCTTAGTTGTAGTTAAGATCTGCAAAAACCAGAGAAAACCTTAGCTGCAACGCATTGTGTTTTATCACCTTTGTGCTCTGCCGCTGAGTAAAAAGATAGGAACTTAGTTTACTTTACTTTTTATGCAAACATCGGCAAAAAGAGGGAGCTTCCCCTCCTAATTTGAAGAGCAGTTATTACACACTGTGCATAGCTGTCTGTTTCCAATAAGCACTCCAGAGGTGCTAATTGAAACGCCAGTAGGGCCAATATCTTGTTTCCTTGAAGCAAGAGAGATAATCTGCAACATCATGATTTTCTTATGTTTTTTAGCCATATAGCTAGTTTTTTATATTTAAAACCTTAATTTTACTAGACTTCTTGTATATGTTTTGCAGAAGTATTCAAGCCTCATTTGCATTAGTCATCCTCAATTTGTGACACAATATTATCTTTGATAGCCATGTATCTACCATAATTTTTCAGAATTAATAGGTTTCCCATGTATAATAATTATTTCCATCAAATTGGCATTTAGGAGCCAAAAGAAAAGAAAATACCAACATGTGGAACACTTTTTGATCTTTTTATTTGTCATGTCCCCGAAATAGAACATTAAAATAACTAAGTGTTGAAATGAAAATAAATAAAATAAATAAAATAAAGTAGTGATCATATTGGTAAAAGAAAAGCATTCAAGGGGCACTTCCAAGGGCAGCAATCCCTTGGAATTAGAGATATGTGAATTAAAATTAAATTAATGTTTCAAGGATTAAGGGAATAGTTGTGCCTCTTCTAAAAAGGCATTGATTAAGAAGAGGTGTGACTCCCAAGAAATGAAAGATATATAAGGGAGATAGATGAGGAGATTAAAAACAAGGAGGGAAATCTATATAAGCAGATTTAAAAGAAATATAAAGGAACATTAAAATGGAGGAAAGAATAAATAAGAAATATATAAAGGCAATGATAAATCTACAATAAGGGGAGTAAGCCCAATATAAATATATACATATATGATTATACAATAATGATACTTGCAGCAATTATTAAGCCTTATAAGTAATGATGACTCTTTAATATAAACATAAGTAGATTATGAATTGTTCTCATCCTATGACCAATCTAGTATAAGGTTGAAGGAGGCGAGTAAGGAATCAAAAAGTGTGGAGAGATACAACAACTCAAGGTGATGTATTCACTTAGCAATAATATTTAGCATATTTTGAATATAAGAAACAAATATTGCTAATCTGATTATTGGTGTAATGCTTTCTTTCATATTTTCATGATGATAATGATGTTGATATTGACTGAAAGAATCAATAATAAATGCAAATGTATTTGATTTCTAAAAGATTGTCTTCTTAGTGTTTGTAAGCTTATTGGGAGGAAGGGTGTGAGGGAAGTCGTGCCTAAAAAGCCCACTTAAGTCCGCCCCCGAAACCCAAGGCAGGGATGGGTCTTGGAGGGGTGGAAATTCCACTCATAGTCTGCCCAGCCCCAAGGCATGGGTGGGCCATGCAGGGGTGGGGGTCCCACTCAAGATCCGCTGCGGCCATGGAGGGATGGTAGGCGCGAGCCACTTATTCGCTCCCCCGATTGTCCCCAATAAGTCAAGTGTCTTCCGAGGTGATGATGTGGGTAGAGAAAGTAGGTACAAGTGTTTCCACTAAGCATGCCACTCCGAGGATGGAATAGTCTTAGTTGGGACATTCAGCTCGGGGCCAAGGGGTGGGTTGTCCTGATGGGATGCTTGTGCCCTTGGGGTTAGATGGATAGCTTTGGGCGGATCTACCCACGCCACTCCTCATCTGTCTTCATTATTGCTTTGTGATTATGTTTATATTCTGGATATCTAGATATTAATGCTAACAGATATATGTGTATGTGGAAATGTTGTCAATATGGTGAATGCAGATTTCAAACCAAGATTAATTCATTAAAAGAACA
Organism: Sequoia sempervirens; assembly: GCA_007258455.2. NCBI lineage: Eukaryota > Viridiplantae > Streptophyta > Pinopsida > Cupressales > Cupressaceae > Sequoia > Sequoia sempervirens. Next base: position 19,665,439 of record VDFB02000015.1, read on the forward strand.
TTCATCTGGAAAGAAGAAACCCTAAACCTAATCAACAAGCGAATTCTAGGGCAAGGCTAGGTAAGGGACATTACAGTGGTGTCAGAGCATCCTTCTTGCCATCCTGTGCATGCTTGAGCTACCTACTTGCTTATTTGAGCTAGTTGCCTACTTGCTTGAGCTGGTTGCTTGCGTGCTTGAGCTACTTGCTTGCCTACTTGAGCTAGTTGCCTACTTGCTTGAGCTGGTTGCTTGTGTGCTTGAGCTGGTTGCCTACTTTCTTGAGCTAGTTGCTTGCATGCTTGAGCTACCTGCTTGTCTACTTACTTGTGTGCTTGAGCTAGTTGCTTGCTTGCTTGAGCTACTTGTTTGCCTGCTTGAGCTACTTGCCTATGTGCTTGAGCTACTTACTTGTGTACTTGAGCTGATTGCTTGCTTGCTTGAGTTACTTGTTTTCCTGCTTGAGCTACTTGCCTATGTGCTTGAGCTACTTACTTGTGTACTTGAGCTGATTGCTTGCTTGCTTGAGCTGTTTGTTTGCTTGGTTGAGTTGCTTGCTTGCTTGGTTGAGCTACTTGGTTGTCTGCTTTAATTTCTGATTCATATGGAGCTCATCACTGTGTTTACTTTATGCTTAAAAACTAGGAAAATGTTAATGTTGTTTGTCAAAATGTTTATGGGGATGGGAGGCACTAACAAATCACTTTAATAAAACTGAATTATTATTATGTCCAAATGCAATAATGAAAAAGTATAACTATTGAAGTGAAAAGGTGTTAACTCCCTCAAAGTTGTGATACAAAGTGGAGCAATATTTTACAAATCTCAGTTGTGATTGCTTGAGGACAAGCAATCTTGGGTGGGGTGGACTGTCATGTCCCCGAAATAGAATATTAAAATAACTAAGTGTTGAAATGCAAATAAATAAAATAAATGAAAAATTACATATTTACAAATATTAACAATTTAATATTACTATAATTATAATCATAATATAATATTATAAATATTAGCAAAATAAATATCACAAATACAAATACAAATATTAGCCATTTAAATATTGTTATAATCATAATTATCATGTGATGATATTACAAGTATAATATAAATATTAAATAATACAAATTATTAATTACAATTATTATAATAACAAAGGTATGCATATAAAAATAATACAACAGTAATGTGTTGTTACACCAAAGGTGGCATTACAAGTATCATCGGGTCACAAGAAGGCAATGATTATGATAAAGGACAGCGATGAGAACAAGACAGCAAATGGTTGAAGGCAGTCTTCATACATTAAGAACATCACATATGCAGCACCTACGTATGACTGAGTTAGGCAGCGATTAGAGTTTTAGGAAATACAAAGATCGCCTATAAATGCTGAAAAGTAGCGCCCAAATTAATCAGTTTGAATTAATAAATGGGAATATATTTATCTTTAAAAAAAAGCAGTAAATAAGCAGTGTTCATATTGGTAAAAGAAAAGCATTCAAGGGGTGCTTCCAAGGGCAGCAATCTCTTGGAATTAGAGATATGTGAATTAAAATTAAATTAATGTTTCAAGGATTAAGGGAATAGTTGTGCCTCTTCTAAAAAGGCATTGATTAAGAAGAGGTGTGACTCCCAAGAAATGAAAGATATATAAGGGAGATAGATGAGGAGATTAAAAACAAGGAGGGAAATCTATATAAGCAGATTTAAAAGAAATATAAAGGAACATTAAAATGGAGGAAAGAATAAATAAGAAATTTGGCAATAAGAAATATATGAAGGCAATGATAAATCTACAATAAGGGGAGTAAGCCCAATATAAATATATACATATATGATTATACAATAATGATACTTGCAGCAATTATTAAGCCTTATAAGTAATGATGACTCTTTAATATAAACATAAGTAGATTATGAATTGTCCTCATCCTATGATCAATCTAGTATAAGGTTGAAGGAGGCGAGTAAGGAATCAAAAAGCGTGGAGAGATACAACAACTCAAGGTGATGTATTCACTTAGCAATAATATTTAGCATATTTTGAATATAAGAAACAGATATTGCTAATCTGATTATTGGTGTAATGCTTTCTTTAGTATTATCATGATGATAATGATGTTGATATCGACTTAAAGAATCAATAATAAATGCAAATGTATTTGATTGCTAAAAGATTGTCTTCTCAGTGTTTGTAAGCTTATTGGGAGGAACGGTGTGAGGGAAGTGGTACCTAAAAGCCCCACTTAAGTCTGTCCCCGGAACCCAAGGCAAGGATGGGCCTTGGAGGGGTGGAAATTCCACTCATAGTCCACCTAGTCCCAAGGCATGGGTGGGCCATGGAGGGGTGGGGGTCCCACTCAAGATCCGCTGTGGCCATGGAGGGGTGGTAGGCTCGGGCCACTTATCCGCTCCCCCTGTCCCCAATAAGTCAAGTGTCTTCCGAGGTGATGATGTGGGTATAGAAAGCAGGTACAAGTTTTTCCACTAAGCACGCCATTCCGAAGATGGAAAAGTCTTAGTTGGGACGTTTAGCTCGGGGCCAAGGGGTGGGTTGTCTTGATGGGATGCTTGTGCCCTTGGGGTTAGATGGATAGCTTCGGGCGGATCTACCCATGCCACTCCTCATCTGTCTTCATTATTGCTTTGTGATTATGTTTATATTCTGGATATCTAGATATTAATGCTAACAGATATATGTGTATGTGGAAATGTTGTCAATATGGTGAATGCAGATTTCAAACCAAGATTAATTCATTAAAAGAACATTCATTTGGAAAGAAGAAACCCTAAACCTAATCAACAAGAGAATTCTAGGGCAAGGCTGGGTAAGGGACATTACATTATTAATGAATTTTATTGGCCTTTTTAATTTCTTGTGTGGTCATTGATGTGATAATCCATTGCTACAATTCAATAGGAAAAAAAAGAAAACATTTCTCAAAAATGAAATCAAGGCCTCTAACTTACAAGCTGGTATTATAAACAATCTTGTCTATGTTTTCATCTGGGATTAGAAAGCTGTCAAAAAATTGTAAGACAGATTTAGTGATGTGGGGCCAAAAATTGGAAAAAATGCATCTTCGTATGCAACCATATGACCTTCCACTTGACTACAATTTCTGTTTATGAGTAAATATTCAATAACAAATCAAATCTATTTTCAATATTATAAAACCTTAGTAAAGACAAAAGACATAAATTTTCATTTATGATTTTGACAGATTTTTTCCTCTAGGACCTGTGCTAGTTCTGTAGCTTCCAAACAGTACTCTAAACATTGATACTTTTTCTCTAAAGGAACTTCTTCCTTTTTTCTCCATACACATGGTTGCCAATTTCCAATCACTCTCTCTCTAGCAACACCTGCAAACCAACAGCACTTGCTCATGGTTTTTTCCCATCTGATATCCTGCCTATTCTTGTGTGCTATCTGCAGCGTTTTTTCAATGGATGGACTGCAACTTTAGCCTAAGATACAGGATTTGTGCTAAGGTCGGAGTTCTTTGTGGCCCATAGGCTTGCTTCTATGGCCTCCAACACAAATTCAAATCTGTTGAAGAATATTCGATCTCCTTTTTTTCATACCTCACACAAGGCCAGGGATCAACATGATTCCTTAAGCTCTGGTTGCATATTATAGAACTTAAAGATACAAATAAAGTATTTAACGAAACAACGAATGGTGTTTTACTTTGTTTCTTATAAGCTTGTCATCAATTTTTTGTTTTAATTGGTGAATGGGGGTTTACAGGCTCCTAAGGCCATGGGGTACAAAGGGCTCCCCTGTCCTTGGGCACACATAGCATGATGCACTATGAGCTTGCTCAGCTGTTCCCAGTGGGAATTGAACCTGGATCTTCATTGTGGTACTTCTCCATCTTTGACAGACAGTCACACTTGCTAGATGCTTGTTATTTAATTGTGATAAAACACATACATATGTACATACACACATATATAATATATACATACATACATATATGTATGTATGTATGTATAATACATACATTATGTGCTGTATTAATGCAGTAAGAGCTTGCTCAGCTGTTCCCAGTTGGAATTGAACCTGGATCTTCATTGTGGTAATTCTCCATCTTTGACAGACAGTCACACTTGCTAGATACTTGTTATTTAATTGTGATAAAATACATACATGTGTTCTCACTCACACACACACACACACACACATATACATACATATATGTTTGTATGTATGTATGTGTAATACATACAGATATGTATCTCTCTCTATATATACTGCGCATAGATGGGCCAACTCATAGTCTATCACTATAGTGTTCAAATACAAATACTGGCTGATATATTTTTCAATAAAAATTGCAAATAACATTGGCAGTAGACCATTGAACAGTGCCTAAAGGGTCCATAGAAAGGATCGTCACAAAGTAATAAACAACTATACAGCTTTTCAATAGATTGATAACAATTTGAAGATTCTTTGCACAATTGGAGGAAATATTTTTAATTATATGCTCTTTAAAATAAATAAAATACATCATACTTCCATTAAGATGTCTTGTAATGATGTATTTGTTGGCGTTTCAATTAGCACCTCTGGAGTGCTTATTGGAAACGGACAACTATGCACAGTGCGTGATGACTGCTCTTCAAATTATGGAGGGGAAGCTCCCTCTTGTTTGCTGATGTTTGCGTAAAAGTAAAACGGACTAAGTGTTCCTATCTTTTTTACTCATCGGGCAAGACACAAGGGTGCATAAACACAATGCGTTGCAGCTAAGGTTTTCTCTGGTTTCTGCAGATCTTAACTACAACTAAACTAGCTTTTAATCTATTCTATCACCTCAAGGTAAATAGAGCATGAGGACATAGGAGCGGGAATGGATTGGTTGGATTACTTGGGCCAACCGTCTCTTAGAATGCGTCTGAGGCACTGAACTCTTAGATTTTATGCTGGAATAAGGCTTTATGCAAGCAATCACTCTTTATGGTAAGATGAATCTTAGACTTGCCAAGGAGGAGGAACCCCTGTTCGAGGTATAGGCTGGGATACAACTCACTAGAAACAACAAAGGGCGATGATTTGGCTAACAGGATTCCTGAGGAGGTGACGACACCTGTCCAAAGTGTAGGCTGAAAAGTAGATCATTACACAACATCAAACGACAATCATTAACAACAAAATACCCAAGGAGGTGACGACACCTATCCAAGGGGGAGATTGAAACAATAGATTGTAAGAACAAGACTTTGAAAAAATTCGAATCTTTAGGTCAAATTGCATATGCCTTTTGATTTTTTTCTTCAAACTTTCTCAACGAATTACAAAGGTTTGGGACAACAAAGGTACGAAATCATACACAATTGCTTATCAAAACCAAACAACTCTCATCCAAGAGTGAACAAATATAGACTTGCAAGCTTGTTGACACAATGGCACAACAATTTTGCCTAGTAAATAAAGGTTATAAAATAATGAGCAAAGGCTTTTATTTATAGAAACTCAAAGGAGTAGGCAACTCTAAAATCTCCTTGAGTTAACAATTAGTTCTTGCCAATCAATCAACAAGATTTATTCCTATGTCTAAAAGTAGGTGATCAAGCAGTTAACTGGAAATCTACTTTAGTTAACTGAAACTAAACTAAAAGTGAACTTCAATTACAAAATGTGCCTTCAAAATAGAGATCCACAATTAGTGGAGATCTAGAATAGACATCCATAATTGGTGGGATCTGACATGCATGATTAGTGGGACAGTGAGTTAACTTGGAATGAAGCATCAAGTTAACTCCCGTTGCCATTAATGCTATTTTGAAGGGTAGGACATCCTAGTTAGGTGTTTTACACCTCACCACTTCCAGTCAATAGTTCCTCAACCCAGTCGTTTGTAATAATCTACCCCCAAACTTCTTTTTTTGTTCTTCCCCTGTTTTTTTTGTTTGCTGTTTGAAAGTTTCTTGAAGTGTTTGACAATGTTTGTGTAGGGTTTTTACATTGCATTTGATTTTTTTATGAAGTGCATAAACAGAAATAGCAGTTTTGAAACTAGCCAAAGATATAACATTCATATGCAGAGATAATACTATGAAACTAGCATAGTAAATGAGAACTATCACTTACTTATACTCAGAAATCAGAACAGCATTATCAGTCTTTCCTTTTAAGTGCATAATACAACCCAGAAAATTACTTTCAGACCTGAAGTAGGCTCCTTTACAGCAGATTGAAGTTTCTTTATCACCACGTCCATTCCTCATGAATTGGTTCTCCAAAATCTGATTCTAGGCTACGCCATGATGTCCTTTAATCAACTCCAAATGACTGAAACAAACCTCCAGGTATGCTAGCCGAACTAAGAAGAAACCCCCTGAAAAAGGCACTAGCAGCAAGATGGTGATCTGGGTGTTAAAAATCAGACACTCCCTCAAAAAATGTGAAACAAAGCTGAATGGTGACGCCAAGAGGAGGGTCTTCAACAGATTAGACACCCATTTTGATAGCCTTCATTATGACTGAGTTATGAGCTGAAATAAGGGCTATAGGTAGATAACCAGCAGCATTAGAAATATGGGTTCCTTCACACTCCAAGCTGTCCAACCCTGAGAGGTTCGACCTCCTCTTGAAAAATCCATAGCTTACTAAAAATTCACTTCTTGTGCTTAGCTGAATCGCCTTGAAGAGAGGTAGCCTTCAAGCCAATACCCACAATGATTTCCTTGTTTAATATGAAGCTACGAGTCAAAGGGAGGATTCAGACCAGCAAAATCGATGCACCAAGGGAAGTCCACAAAACTCACCCAAATTTCAAGAAAAAACACCAAGCTGAAGACCAACAAACTACACCAACAAGCAACTGAAAACCAACCAAAGTATTGATAAATCTTCATCAAAAACTCTGTAACCAGCAATTGAAAGCACAAATGAAGCCTCTGAATGAGACCTCTAATAACCCTCGTAATGTTGTCTTTCAAACACGGGGAGAGTGTGATCTACAAGGGTTTTCGTCCCTGCAAGCCCTTGTTTCCTCCAAAGCCAAGCTTCCAGAGAAAGACCTGTTCTAGTTTCATAATCCCTGCCTCTAGAAATGAGCCTCCAAAATCCTTTTATCTTAGTTTCTCCAGCACCCCTAAAAAGCACGCCAAAGCTCAAGGCTGTGATTTTAAATTCATTTTTAAATATTTTATCTTCAGCACAAAGGCGCCCAAAGTGGAGACATTAAAATATATCTTTAATTACAACTTGGAATGATAATTCTAGGCGCCCAAGGAGAAAATATAAAATATTACTTTTAAAAACAACTTAAAGTTGTTATAGTAGGCGCCAAGGTACAAAAGTGGTCCCCTTCATGATCCTCAACATTTAATTATAAAGTTACTTTATAAAAGCTCACCTTTTGAAGCTTTTATCAAATATTTTAGTGATTTAACCTTAGTAACTTTATTCCTTCCGAATGTGCTGCTGTGACCTGCCTGACAAGGACCCATTGACCTAAATTGACTTACTATTTTTAGAAAGTACTAAAAATAGTAAATTGTGCCCTAAAGCTTGAACCGAAGAGAAAACTGAGGCGCTCGAGATGGCTCTCCGAAGACCAAAACACCACACCAAAACCCTTGCTAAAAATAGCACTTACTCAAAATAGTAAGTGTGCTTGAATCAACCCAGTTGAAAGAGAATGTCATAAAAATGGGGACATTACATCGTTGACTTCTTCTGCCTCTGGACAATTGATGCTTTGTAGGATGATGATGTGTCTTCGCAACATCTTTTCGCCACTTGCAATGTGCTGTTGGTACTCGATACTCTTTTGCAGTTGTGTCATCCAGCCTTGTTGATATGAAGTGTGGAAGGTAGTGTGGTAGTAACCGGTGGCGACTTTGTGTTTGGAATGACTACCTTCCGCATTTTTGCTATCCATTGAACTATGATGTCATTTACGCCTTCCAAGGCGTCCAACTTAACTATGTGCTTCACTTGATGCATGTCCGTCTCGAGTGTTTTCAGAAAGTTGTGAAGTAGGACCATTTTGGTCTTGATTTCAACTTGAGAGTATTGTATTCTGAAAAACTCTTCGGTTGATTGTAAACACGGATATGTTTGGACAACTTTTTCTGCAACTGCTAAAAATAGCCTGTCGAGGGGTAATTTTTATGGAAAAATCTGAGACGTGGGTTTTACTTAGAATAATTTTCTAAATGGACCCAAAATGTCAGAAATCCCAAAAAATCACTTTTCCTCGTACATTGCAAGAGTCCTTCGAGGCAAAGGTTTCAGACTAAGTTACCGGTTCAGTTTTGGGTTCGGGTTCGGGTTCGAGAACCCGGCTTGCCAGTTCGGGATTTTTTTTTTTGGGTTTGGGTTCGTTTTGGGTTCGGTAATACAAAAACATATAAAAATCAGAAATATATACATATTTGCAGCAGTAATTAAGTTCAGAATACACCACCATATTAATAGTCAAATAACATAGCAAAAATACACCACCACTTTATACTCAAAAGTCAAATGTCATGATATAGAATTATAAATTAAAGTTTACAATCAGCCATTAATAATTATTAATTATTGATCATTGATCAATCTGAATCATATGGGTCATCAAAAAAAGCAGCATCATTAGCATCATTAGATGCTAGATTTTGTGTAGAACCACAAATAGCATTAGTGGCACTCGCACAAGCACTGCCACTAGCACTAACACTACCGCTCTCATGCTCAGTAGTAGCTGCTTCAGGCTGATAGTCATCATCAATATCAAGTGCAGCTAAGTGACTTGTGGAAGCATCCAAGTCAAGCTGCTCTGGCTCAATATCCCACCTCCTTGTGTCTCCTTCTTTGTAAGAACTATGTTTGTGTGTAAGGAGGCGCAAGTTTGAATGCACATACACCAAGTCCTCAGCCTTTTTTGAATGTAGCCTATTGCGTTTTATTGAGTGGATGAAGGAGTATGTGCTCCAATTCCTCTCAGAAGAGGATGAACTAGCAACCTATTAAGACCAAATTAAATTAATAAATAGTTAAGAGTTACAAAAATTAACTAAACAAAATTATTAATTAAAATTTAAAATTAAAATTACAAATATAAATTATAAAACTTACTTGGGATAAAACTTTTATTGCAATAGGTTGGAGGTGCATGTATTCTTGCCCATGGAAGTACCACCAACTATGAGCAGCCACCCTACACTTGTCTCGAAGAGCATCCATATTCTGATCAACACTCCCAGAGCATGCAAAAGCCATAAACTCAGCCCTCACTCGATCACGTTGGTCACGATCATTGAAGATTCTACGAATTGCTGCCTTGTACCCTTGGGCCACTTCACCATCCCTATATGGAGCAACTCTTGATGAAGTAGAAAGTATCTTAGGGCTATAATATTTGGGACTCAATGCAAAAGCGAGAAGATGCAAGGGAGTGGTCATTTTGTTCCATCTATCAACCATGATTTCTTGTAGCTCTTTGAAGAATTTTTCTTCAGGATCTTCCTCTTTTGCATTGATGATGGATCTCATCTTCTCAATCATTGAGTCGATACCATCATATACTTCGCCCAAACAAGGTCTATCCAAGTCAGTGTAACGGATCATGCTCAGTATGGGCTCGGTGAAACTGACGAGATACTCAACACGATCCCACCAACCATCATCTAGGACCCTTTGCTTGATCCTATTTGCCCTTTCATTGCTAGATTGCCTCCATACAACCCAATTAGGGCTGATTACCATGGCACATAGTGCCTCACGAACCTTTATAAGTCGTCTCAACACAATTGTGTTGGAGGCAAAACGGGTCTCGGCAACCTGTTTGAAAATCAAAATTAAAATTAAAATATAATTTAAATATACAAAATCAAAATTTAAAAATTAAAATTAAAAGAAAATTCAAAAATTTAAAAATATTGAGAATTAACTTACCTTCAACAACTCCAATTTAGAGAATTGTCTAAACATTCCTTGCGTCATATGGTGGTTGGTGACAAACATTTGGATGTCTTCGCCCTCCGCATACACCTGTTTGATCCATTCAATTTTGGATCCAATTTTTTGTAGCATTAGATTGAGGGAGTGGACAGCACAAGGTGTCCAAAAAATGTGTGGATACTTCTCCTCAACCAATAACCCAGCAGCCCTACAATTTTTGGCATTGTCGGTTACAACTTGCACAACATTTTGATGGCCCACTTCTTCAATAGCTTGGCAAAGGATGTCAGCAATAAATGGACCATCTTTCACCTGTCCTTCACAATCCACTACTCTCAAAAACATTGCCCCTTTAGGGGACACAGCAATAACATTGATCAATGGGCGATTTCTTGCATCTTTCCATCCATCAGAAACTATGGTCACCCTTGTTTCGATCCACGAATCCCTTATGGGCTTCAAAGAGTCTGCTACATGTTTCACCTCTTTCTCCAATAAGGTGCAACGCACCTTCTCAAAACCTGGGCCCTTATACCCCTTTGGAGCCTCATTAATAGATTTCACCAATTTTTGCCAATATGGTGAACGAACAACATTGAATGCCAATCCATTGGCATAGACACATCTTGCTATGTCTTGATCAGCAATCTCTCTTGCCTCATTTCTGAAATGAAGCTTCCAACGGTCCCTTAGATCTTTTATTTGAAGAGGGCATGGTTTGCTCTCGAGGGATGTCCATAAATGGATGGCTTTCTGTAGGTGGAAAATAAGAAGGTGGTGTAGGGGGTTTCATTGATCGAGATCCTTTCTTCAAAGGATGGCTTGTTTTACCACTGGTTGTTTTTTGGTCTGCCTTTTCTTGCTCAGCAATATATTTCAACACTATATCTTTTGGAATGCCTTCGTTGTTTTCACCTGGACAGTTTTTGATGCTTGTTTCAGGGATCCCGCACAAGTGCCCTTTTACTCGACTGTATGAGCTCGAATATTGAACATTGCAATGACTACAAATCCAAATATATCCTCCACCACCTGGAAGTTGCTGAACCATTTCTACATATTTCCAAAGGGGAGAGGCTGGGTTTATTTTGAAACGAGATTGGATTGAGCCTGAGGAGGTACCAGTTGCCATTGTAATACGGAATAGTGAATACCTAAGGCACAACATATTGAAATTTTGGTATTGATTCATTGAATTTGAAAGTAAAAGACTTAATTAATTTCAAAAAAAAGAAAAAATTGAACATGTGTTATAGACATTTAGAGGAATGAAAAGTAAAACAAAACAATAACTAAAAAACAAAACAAAAGAATTGAAGTTCACTTGTGAAAAAAATGTAAAAAAAATAATCAAAAACTTCAAAGAACCTACCTCTTTTGAAGAAATCTTGCTCTACGATCTTCTTAGCAACGAATAGACACTTGCAAGTGCTTAGGAATAGCACAACAATCAACTTTGAACAATCTACGATCAGCCTTCAAGTCTATTCCAGCTTGTGCAAGCAAAAGAGAAAGTTCAACAATGGAGGCAAAAAATTCTTTTTTCTCATTCACAAATTGGTAAATGAGTTTCACTTTACCTATTGCATGTTTTTGAGGCAAGTATTAGGGTTAGAAATAATAAAAAAGTCCCTAAAAGTCAAAAACGAGTCAAAAAAGGCATTAAAAAATGATTTTTTTTTTGGAAAAACGCGCCTGGGCGCAGAATAGAACCCGGGTTCGAACTGGGTTCGAAATTTTCGAACCCTGTCCGGACCCACAGTCATGGGTCCGGACCCTGGCCGAACCCACAGTCCAAAATACGGACCCAGGGCGAATTTCTTCGAACCGGACCCGAATTCCGGACCCGACTCGAACCCGAATTGAACCTGGGGCCTTCAGTAGCGAATCCGGTAACATAGGTTTCAGAGGCAGCAGAGGCTTATTTTTCCCGAAAAAATCTGACACATGGGTATTGTTGGTGCTTCAAAGCTGAACAAACCTAGTTGGTCTGATTTTGAAATTGTGACTTTTTCTGGAAACCCTAAAAAATAGGGGTAGCAACACAACTTTTCTTGGTAAAATCCGGCACATGGGTTTTGCCGAATATGCTATGCTGATCATACCCAAAAGACCAGATCTGTGAAAAACCTTTGTTTACTTGGACATGCAAGAAGATCTATGACAAGAATAGAAGAAAAAGAGGGGAAAAAGTTTGGAAGTTATAAACTGCCTCTCTGATCCTTCAACAAAATCTTGCCTGGAGATGCAAACTCTGATATACTGTCCCTCTGTGCAACTTATTCTTGAAAACATGAAGAACGCTGTCAATGGCTTCTTTCAGATCCTAAATGATGTTGGAGAGAAAATATTGGTGTTTGAGCTCTTCAACTTGCAAGAAATAATGAATAATGGATGCTTAGGCTTTCTTCCTGAAAATGGAAAGACCTACCAGAGTAAAACAAACTTTTTGATTATTTTGACTTGACCAGTGTGATCATGAAGTCGATTAATCCTATCAAAATCATTTTCAATCATTTTTGGGAAGGTCCTATTTTAAGGAGTTTTCCTAAAAACAGGGGTTTGAAACCCTAATTTTCAAATTTTTCAAAAATTTGCAAGCATCTTCCTCGACACAAACCCACAAAAAGCTATGTTTGGTTTGACCTAAAACATACTTTTGACAACAATTTTACATGATTTAGATCATTTTAAGAAAATGTCTCATTGAAGCAAAAATTTATTTTGGGTACAACAGTATTAATCCCTTTATTATTACACTCCCCTTGTTTTCAGTAAAGATGGTGTGGCTATGGGGTCAAGGAAGGAAAAAATCACAATAATGGTATTTTGTATTTTCTTGTCAAGTTGGTGATGTTTTATAACAACCGGCAGAATTTTTGTAGTAGAATAGCTAGAGAACATGGAAAAAATCTACATTATTATTGAGTATCGATACCCTTACTATATTTTTTAGAGTTCCCTGACTTGGGTTGTTGTGGGAACCTAATTTATGCACTGGCATACATGGTACAGGTCCTTTGATAGGTGCAAATTTAGTGCTTAGTTAGTTGTACCGCTTGACTTATTGATCACAAGTCCAATATCCACGGCTGATTTTAATATAAGCATATTTTATATTTCTAGGAAGCTTTTTGAACTTGCTTTCAAATGGCATAATCTTTCTTGCTATGGTAGTGCCTATAATTTCCTTAGTTTCCTTGGATTTTCATTATGGCCCATGGTTACATAGGGTGTAATTGGGCCGAAACAATAGTTCATCTTTAATGTAGGCTCGTTATACATCATACCAGAGTTATTGAAATTTATGTCATAATGTTGATCGTATTATCATTTTTGGGTGGTAGATGAAAAGGATGGTCACCATATGACTGTGGCATTACAATGAAGTGTGTGGTCCTTCAAAGTGTGCAACTTCCTATGTAGCACTGCTTGTCATGTTGTTTAAGGACCATTACAAGGTCAAAATGAGATAGAGTTACCCACAAGTAGAATTGTATTGATGTCATGCAATTGATCCATTAGAACTGTGTGCTCTTCCAGATAATGTGCTATTTTTTGTTAAGTGCTTTTAAATGTAGTATCTAAAATACATAGAAGCTTATATCATTATTTTTAAAGCTGCTTTCTTTCTTCAGTCCTAATCATGTTGGAGAGAGCACAAGTCATGTGCCATGTCTTTCCTTTCTCAATTCATAATCATATGAGAGGGAGCACAATTCATGTGCCATATGCAATGCCTTTCTTCTAAATCAAGAGATTTCTGTTCCATAAAATGGTTATGATACATCTAAGGTTTTTCATGTCCGACGGTGGCCAGCTACATATAGGAAGATTTTACATTTACAAGTTTTTTCTGTTCACTTGGATAAATGAGCATACAAGCCACTGGACTGCACTTTGAAATTTCATGTCTTAAAGTGCATGTATTTTTGGAGTTACCAAGATGCTAAAGACCTGATGAAAATTATATGACATAACTTCAGACTGATCAAAGTCAGATGAGGTGATCTGTTATTTTTTATGTAAATGGAGTTTCTGCAGTGCAACATTTTAGATGTTTTTTCACTAGATTTTTAACTGTGTAGCATATAATACTCAAGTCATCCTTCAATGAACTGTTTCTGATAAGCAGTCATTTCTTCTATGACTTTTCTCTCATGTAAATTGGTAATAATTACAAGACATAGGCGCCCAAAAAGTACACAAGGACCTGTAAGATTTTTTTTATCTGAGTGGAAGATGATAATACATTGACTCTAGGACATTCACATCAACCTTTAAGGGTATATTATATTATCAACTGGTCTGATAAACTTTCTATGACAGTGTCTGTTGGGATTGAATCAATATGGGGCTTGTCCCAACATTTTTCATGTTTTCTTTGCTTTAGCCATAAAATTTAAACATTTTTCCTTTTCTCTGTATTTTGGATGCACTGCAATCTAAAAGCACAATGTTTTATGGATATGTGTAATGTCCCCTTTTCCTAGGCAGTGGTCAGATGCCGTGGTTAGTCTACCAACTGGTCCCCATAGGCTAGCAGGGTGTTTAGGGGACCCTTTGAGGGTGATCTTTGGCTTGTTAGCAGACCTTTTGGTACTTATTTCAGTACTTTTCAGATCAGTGTCCCAGTTTATTTGTGGTGTGCCTTCTGAAGGCCATTTAGGATGCTTTTACCCACACTTACTATTTTTAGTAAGTCACTTGGATGTGTCGCTCATACTTACTATTTATAGTAAGTCATCTGGATCAGCTGTCATCACGCCTATATTTGGAAAATGTGAATGGATCACTCCCATGAGTTGGTGTTGGTATTATCCAGGAGTTAATGGTTAATTATTTATTAAAGTTAAGTTAACTTCAATAATATCATTTATTAGTGATAACTTTATATTATGGTGTTATAAGGAGATAAGGGGTGATATTTGGAATTTAATAAAGTATCATATTTTAATATATCTTTATGAAATATCATTTTAAAAAGCTAATGTATTAAATGCCAACAAAAACAATATTATATTAAAAGTTTAATTGGTCAAGTGGGGATGTGGGAATTGAGAGAATTTTAAAAAGCAAAAAGCAATGCTTTTTCATTATTCAGTGATACTTGTGCAAATTTGGAGAACATTGAGCAAGGGTTTGTTGGTTGAGAGTTTGAATAATCTCATTCAGAGGTTATTATCTGAGTTTCATTGATTATAGAAGATTGTTTCAAATCAGACTTTGGGAGAAGAACAGATCAGAATAAATTAATTGCTGCAAATTATTGTTGCTGAATGAGCAAGAAATAGCTGGCATGTGGTTCCCAAGGCAGGCCGTACACCTTCAAACATGCCTTACAAGTTAGAGATGGGCGTGTGAGTCCCTAGGGTGAAACACCTAGGGTTTGGGCATTATTTCAACTCCATTGCAGGCATCTAAGTCAGATATTTATTGTGCAGCAATTTTAAGTAGGGTTTTTGGTAGCATCTGGAAGTGGCATCCAAATCTGAGAGTCTCCAGTTTGCTGATAAAACAAATTCCAGATCTGCAATATTGTATATTTGTATTACGGGTATGATTTAAAAATGTTTCCTAAGGCAATAACCAATCTGAACTATTAATTTTATGCATTTGCCAAAAGTTTGTTTATTCTTGCAATAATCTATATATCCTGCATTGCTTGGCAAGAACTTTATAAAAATCAGAAAAAGACATTTAAAACCGAAAACAAATCTTCAGATCAGAGGGAGTTATTATAATATGTTATGCTTCTTTGGGTTTCTCTATTTTCCTTTTGTCTAGTTTTAGAAAAGCTACATCCTTCTTTGAATATGTGTTCAAACTTCAAACTTTATATTTCTAGAAATGCTTATTTTCAAAAATATGTATCTGTTATGTATCATTTAAGTTCCTATATTTCTGTGTACCCATATGTAGGTTGTCAGTATTGATTTTTTTAGTGGCTAATGTTCGCCAATTGGCTAATAGTTGAAATTTGGGAATGCAAAATTGGCTAATAGTTCAAGCTACAACATGACTTGAATTGCCACATTTTTACAAAATTTTATTATAATCTTATTTAAATAGCCAAATAATTTATTTTATTAAAAAATTGAACTCAAAAATTCACCACAATATTCAATACATGATTAGATCAGATTCGCCTAAATTTTATAAATTATAGTAGAAATCTATATTAATTTGCCTATAGTATATCATAATTATTAGTTGCTTTAGGACCATATTTCTAATCTTTAGTTTCCACCATTGATTTGTAATATGATCTAATGGTCTTTGTTGTATTCCATGAGGTAAAATGTACCCATGATCTGTAATGCTCATGGGGCCCACAATTTTGGGTCTCATGAGCATTATAGATTATGGGTAAATTTTACCTTACAAAGTACAAGGGTCGTTAGATCAATGATCTGAAAGAAATTTTGAGCCACATGAGAATTACAAATCATGGGTACATTTTATCTTGCAAAATACAATGAGGGCCATTATATTATATTTTAAAACAGTGGTGGAAACTAAATATTTTAGTCTACCCCTTCAACCCATCGATAATTTCCACCCTCGGACCCCTACTTTTCCATGAGAATTATTTTTAGATTGGATAAATTCACCATCATAATTAATGCATTTTCCAATTATTTTTCAAGATTCGCTAAAATTTTCTACAAAATTTTAGTGATGTAAAAAAAATCGCCAAGAATTTATTTATTTATTTTTTCAAAAAATAGGAAAGATTTGCCAATATAAATTAATATTTTTTCCTAAAAAATGAAAGATTCGCCAGGACTTTATATCTTTTTTTGAGGGTGGTTTCTTAAATTTATCACTGGTTGTCAGGTCTTGTATCGTATGTGAGACAAGACACAGATTCTGAGCTACTTGCATTTATTTCATCTAAGCATATCAAATCTGAAGATTGCAGGCATGCAACTAACTTTAATTTCAGAGTCTACATTCATCTTTTGATACACTTGTTCTTGATTATATATAGGTGGGAGATGTAATACTTGTTGAGGATGAAAATGTTTTGGAGAATGAGCTGACAATGATTGGGTTGGATACTTTGGTAAGTTTTTTTTTCCGGAGAATGTGAAGGATTTTACTGGATGTTCTTTATTTAAAGTAGTTATTTTACAGTCAAATTACTTGGAGTGAACTTGACTTAAATTTTAAATTAATGCTTGAAGTTTGGAAATAGGAATGCCATCTTATTTTTTATGGACTCGAGATTTTATTTAGAAAAGTCTAGATACTCTGTAATTTTAGTTGAAGATTCTGCAGTAGTTATCCATTTATTCCTTTGCTATAGCAAACATGCACAGGCCCGTTTCAGTATTGATCTCTATGTTCAATGAAAGATTGTTTTGTTTCTTAAATATGGCTTGATCCTTGTTTGTTTTAGTATCTATCTATGCCTATTGTATGTACATGCATAAATTTAATTTGAATTTTGCAAAGAATTCTACATTCTGCATTCTGAACACAGCCTCTATATAATATGCTTGAACTCAGCATGCCAGAACTCTCTTAATGGTATATTATCCCTATTCAGATTTATCTATATGCATTGTTTCATCTCAACACGTCTTACCTTTTCCATGATGTGCATTGACTCAGTGATCATCTTCGTAGATAATTAGAGAGCCATCTTTACTGATTCCTACTAAATCATGTTGTACCCAAACCAAATTTTTTGCTTCATTAAGGCATTTTGCATTTTAAAGTCTAAACCTTGCTAAAATGTTGTAAAATACCGTTTTGGGCAATATCAAGCATGGAGTTTTTGTCAATAGTTTGTCAGTCAAAGTCAGTTATATTGAACAAAACCTGAAGCAGAGACTCAGAATGGAGTTTTTCACGATGGAGGAACATCTCACGACGGCGTTTCACATTGCACATGGTCATTTCAATGATCAGAACAGAGTTTTCAGTGATCAATTTATGAAGATTTCTCAGAGGAAAAAGCCTCAAAGTGCTAGCTCGTGGGTCAGCTTTTGAGGTCAAGATCTTGTCCGGTGTCAAGCATCCAAATAATCTTTAATCAGCCCGGGCTATCCACCACGATATCAAGCAATACCATCCGACTCGTGAGTTCAGCGCAACCGGGCCCAAAGCATCGCCTTTAAAATGGAGTTTTCACGCTTCGAAGCCCGCTTATGCCCAGCAAGAGTATAGGCTGTGCCGGCTTAAAGGAACCCTCCGTGATGGCGCAAGATTTGCGATAGAGCTCCTACTTTACATCAGTAGTATTCTTGCCTAGCTCCGCGATGCATCATTCAGCTTGTCGATCCGACGTTCCTGGTGGTCGTGGCGGAGATTCTACTAAGCACGTAATTTTACGGGCGGAACCAACAAATGGTTTTCAGTGCATTTTCATAGTCTTAAGGCGCCTAGCCTTTAGGCTGGTCAGATGAGCCCGTTCGCGTTCGAAGTCTTCATGACTATTGAGCTTAATCAATTTATCTTTCCAACGAGCATAGCCGTCAGCCTTCAGCATTTGGCAGTCGCTCGTGCGTGCGAGGTCTTTGGTGTCATACTACAAAGAGAAGACGTCTGAAAAATGACCAAGTCTGGGAGCGGTAATTTTATTTAAAATACGCACTGGAGTTTTTGAGGTCTTAGAAGCAGTTTTCTTGCCTCGTCACCTCCAGTGACTTCTCTTAAGGGCCCTCCTGGTTGTCCGTTAAAACAGATAATGCCGGAATCGGGTCATCCCAGCCTGTGATATCGGGCCATCAAAGTAGGGTATTTTGATGACGTTGATTTTCACAAATGACAAAGTGCAACCTTGAGCCGTATTTTTCTTTTGAGGCCCTTAACACGCCTTTTAGCTGTCGTGGCATACAACATCGGAGGAATATTCCTACCATGCCGCGGAGCTTCACCGGTGATCGCCAGGTTCACCGTCAATCGCCGCCACTGCTTGAAGTGTCAGATGGCAGTTTAGGAAAATGTCTAAGTCTGGAACCCGTAAAGCAATTTAATCAAGTGCGCCTAATTTTTCAAGGGATCAAACGATGGATTTTGCAGTTGTGTCTCCCAGCAGACATTTCTTCCTTGTTCAGTAGGCTTTCCGTTGATTATTTCAGAACAGTCTCAGCATCACCCGGTCATCCGGAAATCAGTGTCAAAGTTGGCCAGTCGTAACAGTGCTGTCAGCTATAAAATAGGGAGTTAGTAAAAAATGAAGTATCTTGAGCAAATGGACGCCTATGAGCTCAAGAGTTGACTTTTCGGAATCGGTAAAGCTCAACGATGAATCTCAGAGCTTCACCCGGGTTGTCAACTGAAGTTCCAAATTTGCTTATTTATAAATAGCAATTTTCTATTTTTAGCACCCTTGCTAATTGCATGATAATAAATATTTTATTATTATTTGAGCTTCCAGTCAGTGGCAGTGCAACTGAAGGGCAACCAATTAGAGGACTTCTATTATTGTCAGGGTTTTGAAATCTTGCAGTTGTCAGATTGATGCGAATTTCATCTTCTTTAAGCATGGCACCTTCTTCATTTATCATTCATATTTTCAAGAGAATTCGTATTTTTCAAGGAGATTCATATTTTCTTCAAAGGGAAAATTGTAATTCTCAAAGGCAAATTTTGTCAAAGGAAATTCATAATTTTGAAGCAAAATTCGTTTTTCTTCAAGGCAAAGGCGTATTTTCAAGCAAAATTCGTTTTTCTTCATTCACAAGGCGTATTTTCAAGGGAGATTCGTATTTCTCAAACAAAGGCAGATTTCTCATCTATTTACAAAGGCGATTTCTCCAATCACATTCTTTTGCAGGTTAAAGTTCACAGTTCTCAGCAATTCAAAGAAATCTTGAGCGATTTTCACAGAAGAAGACATACAAAAAACGTCTTTTTCCTCCTTGGTTCTCAGATTTCTCTCAGTTTTCAATTCGCATGTTCCTAAAATTGGCAAATTCGACAAGTCTCAGCATCTGGATCATTTTCATATAGCTTCCTCGAATTAAAATCGTTCGTTTGATTTTTCAGGAATTTTTAACTCCAGAGCATCAGTTCTCGAGTTTCTAATTTTCTCAACTGAAAAGTCTTTGCATGGTCGAGTAGAAGTTAGATTTTCGCATTTCTGACATTCTGGGTTGTCTTAGAATCTTCTTCTGGACAAAACCCATATCTCAGATTTTCGCCGAAAATAACTCTTCGGTTAATTTAGGCCTCAGCTTGTGCTATTTTAGTTTTCCGTAAAAGTTGTCGTAATATAGTCAGGTTCACCAACAGCGAAGCCGTAGTACAAGACACACAGATCGAATTTCCAAGACCAAATCGTCTTAATTCATGATTTCAAGTAGGAAAAAGTGCCGACCGCATTTGTATCAAGTTGCAGAGAGGAGATAATGTTCATCACTTCAATTACTGAGCCGCCAAAGTTACCGGGCCGAAATGCTAGTTTGAGTGTGCAAGTTGCCAAGATTGCTCAAGCGTCGACATTCGTGATGTCGAGTGCAGCTTGGCGTACCAAGTGGAGATTGTTTGTTCGAGATCAATGTACTACATACCCCGCCTCCCACCTCTCAGATAGACATTACACACACGAAGTTGAACTTGGTGTTACCTTCTCAAGTTAACTCGATGTTGTCATCACATGTACATCTATTCTCGAGATTCTTTCACACTTGGGAGTTTTTTAGGGTTTTACGTTAACTCCATGGTAGTCTTCCGCTAACTCGCCAAGAACGCATGCTCGCACAATTGTCCATTTTTAGGATTAGATGTTTCTGCTAACCGGATGGTAGCTTTCCAGTTAACTGTATAATTTACTTCATTAGGGTTTAATAATTAATCTTGCATGCATTTGCGAGACTGTAGTTAACACAAGGTGATTTTAGGGTTCCCTACACCTTGATGTATATAAATAAGAGCTTTGCTCATTTGTAATTAACTTTTGCTTGAGAGAGAAATATATGCTGCTACTTACCTTGCCCCCTCAATATTGCTCTCTTTGGTATTTGTTCATGTGTCTTCACTATTGGATGAATTGTTACACATAGGGTTTCATGCAATTGTGATGGTGGATTCTTTATGTCTTGTCAATCTTATCATTTCAATCAAGTGTTATGCCACATAGGGTTTCGTGGGATTGTGATGATAAAATCGTTTTGTGAAGTCTTTACTACTTTCAATCAAGTGTTATGCCACATAGGGTTCCATAAGATTGGCGTGGTAAATTCCTCCCATAGTTAGATCTGTTTTGCATATTTACATTGAGATCAATTGTTATGCCACATAGGGTTCCAAGAGATTGAGATGATAAATCTGCTTTATGTAAATTTACCATTGTGATCAATCGTTATGCCACATAGGGTTTCGAGAAATTGCAGTGATAAATCTGTTCTGTGAATCTTTATCATTATAATTGAAGGTTATGCCACATAGGGTTTCGTGAGGTTGTGATGATAAAGGCTGTTTTGTGAAGACTTTATTATTTCGATCAAGTGTTATGCCACACAGGGTTCCATAAGGTTGTCTTGGTAAATTCTTAAATCTGTTTTGTGCCCAATAAGCTTGTTTAGATTGAGATGATAGTTGCGCCACCTTGCCTTCAAGTAGAGAATCTAAACTCGTTTATCGTCCATAGTCATCCCTGCTCCATTTCCTCATGCTCTGTTTTCTTGAGGAAACTGGATAGATTTAAAGTAGTTAGCTTAGTTGTAGTTAATGATCTGCGAAACCAGAAAATCCTTAGCTGCAACGTTCTTGGTTTTCTTAACCTTGTGCCTCTTCCAGCTGAGAACAAAAAGATAGGACTTAGATTACTTTTCTTTTCATGCATTCCAGCACAACGAGGGAGCTTCCCCTCCTAATTTGAAGAGCACTCATTGCGTAGTGTACATAGCTATCCGTACAAACCTGCACTCCAGAGGTGTTAGATTTTACGCCAACAAATCATAAACAGATAAATGATGTTGCTTGATGACTTTCAAGGTGGCTGGAGAAAAACAATGACATAGTATTGTAATAGCCTTTCCCTCTTATCATAACTGATAAACACATTCAAAGAACATTGCTTCATTGATAAGCTTTAGCCGTGCAACTTATAGCCAAATCAAAGTAGTTCTCAAAGCTTCTGTACAAAAACTGCAAACAACTAATGCCACTAAATGTTTGCTATTGATTTCTACACTACTAGAAAATAGCAAGTGTACTAATTGTATAGCATAATGTAATATATATATGTATAGAAAATGGAAGAGGAATGTAAATGTTTCAATTAGTTTTGATCATAGTGTTGAGACTGGGACTTGACATCGACTCAGCAAGCCATTTTTTTGCCTCAGAATTGGATTCAGTACCAAAACTTTGCATAGACTCAACAAATTGATTAAACATTGAAAAATAACAAATTTTAATAAAAAAACTAATTATCTTGCAGCCCATTTTCAAATAAATTCGACTATTTTGTAGATGTTTATCAAATCTTATCAAAGTTGGATCCTAAAAGACCTATGGAAATTCTAAGTCTGAAATTCTGTGTAAGAATTCTAAGTCAGATTTATATCTTTTGTATTTCGAATGTGCTGATTGCAGAACATTAATTAATTTTGATGTTTGCAAGATAGAAATGATTTCCCATTTATATCATGGGAGAAGACACGTTCTAAGGAGACACGTCTCATGAGAGGACGTGTTCCTTGAGCGTGTTCGAGCGGGTTCCCTTGGTAAATTCGGTAGTTAATATTTTACCAATTATCATGCTTTTAACAAGCAGCAATCAAAGATTCGAATAATCAAGATTCGAATTATTTATCCTTGAATTTCTATCATAATCAAGATTCGAATAACTTATTTGAAGACGTTTATATTTAAGAGTAGTTCGATTAAATATAAATGATGATGATGCATAAATGCAATCATCATTTATATCTGACCGATGCTATCTTAAATCAACACTCCCTCTTAGCTAGGGAAGATATTTCAAAACAAATAAGTGGAGATATCACCTTCACACGTGATATCGAAGATATGATATGTTTTCTCAATATTGTCAAGTCACATGACATTCTTCATAACACATCTTCATTATGGTATGTGTACTGACATCAAGTCACATGATGTCTACCATAATAATTCATGGCATGTCCACGGATATATAATTATCCACCATGATCATCTCTTAAGGATCACAATGATCTTCAAATGACATCAAGTCCCATGATATCCATCAAAGTGTCCAAGAGATACTATCATGACATGTCCATAGATATCAAGTCACATGATATCTATCATGATAGTTCAACTCATCATTGTAGAGTCGTCACTTTACAATGTCACATACAAGTGTTCATTATTAGAAAAGATCGTCACCTTTCAATAGTGTACACAGGGGGAGCGGGCCCATAAGGTCATGAAGTTACATACATGACAAAAGAGTTTACACATTAAACATATTTAAATATATTAGTACAACTTCTAAACAATTTGAATTTCAAACATAATATCAAATTACATTTCAATCATACCAAGTTTCTTCCTGAAGTGTTCAACCTTGACTCTGGAGAGAGGTTTGGTGAGAATGTCTGCAGTTTGATCATTTGTACTAATATACTCCAACTGGATTACATTCCTTTCTATCATATCTCTTACATAATGGTAGGGGATCTCAATATGCTTAGATCTATCATGGAATACTGGATTTACAGAGAGCTTAATGCAACTCTGATTATCACAATGAATGATAGTAGGATTCAAGGGTTCACCAAAGAGTCCCACAAGCAATTTCCAGAGCCAAATTGCTTCTCTTGGCCCCATAGAGGCTGCAATGTATTCAACTTCTGTTGTGCTTTGTGCTACTGAAGACTATTTTCTGCAGATCCAAGAGATCATAGCTGATCCTAAACTGAAGCAACATCCTGATGTGCTTTTCCGATCGGTTACACTTCCAGCCCAATCTGAATCAGAGTATCCATGTAGCTCTAGTTGGTCATTTCTGTAAAGAAGACCATATCCAATAGTGCCTTGAAGATATCTCAATATATGTTTCACAGCCATAAGGTGAATTTCCTTTGGCTCACACATGAACTGGCTTAGAGCATTCACTGCATAGCAAATATCAGGTCTGGTGTTAACCAGGTACATCAATGATCCAATCATTTGTCTATATAGGGTTGAATCTGCACACTTAGATTCTGCTGCTGCTTCTTTCAGTTTGTGAAGGTTGGTTTCCATAGGTGTAGACATGGGTGTACAATCCAACATTCCAAATCTCTTCAGAATATCAATAGTATACTTTCCTTGGTTTAGTATGATGCCATCTGGTTTCTGCCAGACATCCAAACCTAGGAAGTAGTGTAAAATGCCCAAGTCTTTCATGTCAAACTCTGAAGTTAGATCCTTCTTTCCTTGAGCAATGAGGTGATCTTCTCCTGTTATCAGTAGGTCATCAACATATAAAATAATTATTAACATATCACCTTTAATTACCTTAAAGTAAAGATTTGGGTCTGCATCATTCTTGGAGAATCCTAGTCCCAAGAGGTAGCTGTCAATTCTTTCATACCAGGCCCTGGGAGCCTGTTTAAGTCCATACAGTGCTTTCTTTAGTCTGCATACATGTGAGTCAAGTTTATGTATCACAAAACCTTCGGGTTGTTCTAGATAGACTTCCTCTTCAATGGTTCCATTTAGGAAGGTGTTTTTACATCCATTTGGTGGATCTTCCAGCCTTTAGCTGCTGCAATGGCTATCACTGCTCTCACAGATGTGTAACGGGCAACAGGTGCAAATGTTTCTTCATAATCAATGCCTTCCTTCTGTGAAAAACCTCTTGCCACAAAACGTGCCTTATGTTTTTCTATACTGCCATCAGCAACATGTTTGATTTTGAAGAGCCATTTAGAAGAGACAACAGATTTCTCTTTTGGTCTAGGCACTATATCCCATACATCATTCTTTAGAATGGACTGATACTCTTCCGTCATTGCGTCCTTCCATACTTGATGTCTGAAGGCTTCTAAAACACTGGTGGGTTTTGAATTTATGATGTCATTCCTTAGAGCAACATAGCTTGAGAACCGTTTGGGTCTTTTACTCTCCCTAAACGTTCCTTTGGGTGCTGCATGATTCTCAGCTTCTTTGATCATCTTTCTAGCCCAAAGTGGCCTCTTCTTGCCGTTGTCATTTGTATTCTCATCTGAAGTAGATAGAAGTTCATTTGGTATTTCCTCAGGATACTCCCTCTGAATCTCAGGGGTAGGATCCTCGTCTAAGACTCTAGGTGAATAAGTTTCTATCTCACTTGAACTTCTTGCCCTTTTGAATGCAATGTCTTCTTCAAAGATGACATCTCTGCTCAATTCAATTTGTTTCTGCCCGGGTATGAATATCCTGTAAGCTTTGAAGGTTTCACTATATCCCACAAATACCCCTTTCTTTCCGGAAGGTTCTAGTTTGAATCTCTTCTCTTTGGGCACATGAATATAGACTGGGCAACCAAAAATCCTAAAGTGACTAATATCAGGTTTTATGCCAGTGAATGCTTTTTCAAGAGTTTTGTTATCTAGATGAGAATGAGGACATCTATTTTGAATGTAGACAGCAGTTCTAGAGGCTTCTGCCCAGAATAAGGTTTCTATGTTCTGGTCAAGTAACATTGCTTTTGCAGCTTCTACAATGGTTCTATTTTTCCTTTTAGCAACCCCATTTTGTTGAGGGTTGTAGGCTACTGTAAACTCCCTCTTAATCCCAACATTCATGCAGAATTCCTTAAAGATTTTAGAGGTGTATTCTTTCCCATTGTCTGTCCTTAAAATTTTGATTTTCTTCCCAGAGAAGTTTTCAATAAGAGCTTTGAACTCCTTGAACCTTTTAAGGATTTCTATTGACTCTTTACACTTAAGAAAATAAATCCAGGTCTTCCTAGAGAAGTCATCTATAAATATGACATAGTATAGGAAACCTGCCTTGGAGGGTACAGACATGGGTCCACATAAATCAGAGTGAACCAATTCTAACACATTTTGGGTTTTACTCAAGCTATTGTGAAAGGATCCCTTTGTATTCTTTCCTAGGGCACAACCTTTACAAGCTCCTTCATGAGTTGTTTTTAACTTAGGTAATCATGTTACAAGTTTTTTCACAGAGGGTAGGGCACGAAAATGAAGGTGTCCTAATCTTCTATGCCAAATTTCATTTGAATCAAAAGTATCAAGGGTAAGGGCTTGCTTGACTTCAGTGTAAGGGCTTGCTTGACTTTAGTGCATAGTTTATAAAGATAACCTTGTCTTTTACCTATGGTTAGAGCTTTCTTTATAGTTGAGTTCTTAGGCCATGCCAGAACTTTCCCATTCATAAAGGTAACCCTATATCCATTGTCTTCCAGAGCAGAGATGGATATTAGATTCCTCTTTATTCCAGGTACAAATAAAACTCCAGTGAGTTGAATTGAGAGACCAGATTTCAATTTGATGGAGCAAGTTCCAACCCCCTTTACAGGGTGTGCAGAATCATCTCCAATGGTTACTTCTTCATCAGTCTCTTCAGACATAGTGTCTAAGTGTTCTCTGAACCCTGTGATGTGCCTTGAAGAACCACTATCAATTACCCAGTTGTTGGTATTGTTAGATACTTGACTTGATAAGGCTGAATAGAACACTAATTTCTCAGATTCATGGTCTGAATTTGACTTTCCTACTTTAGCAAAGGATGCTTGTTGTTTTGATTTGTCAGGGCACTTCATTGCATAGTGCCCATATTGATCACATCTAAAACATTGTACTTGAGAGATGTCTTTCCTCTTCTTGGATGATCCTTTTCCATAGGAATTTCTCTTTCTCTTAAATGATCCTTTCCCGTAAGAGTTTTTCTTACCCCTTTTATTAGATATAGTGTTGAGCACATGAATGTCTTCATCTATGTTCTTTTGTTTGCTTTCTTTTGTTGAGAGTCTTGTTTCCTCTTGTAGGCAGTTTGTTCTTAGCCTATCAAACTTGGGGAGTTTAGATCTCGCACTTATTCCTTGAACAAATGACTCCCATGAATTTGGTAGGCCTCCTAGTGCAATTAGAGTTAACTCTTTGCTATCAATTTGATATCCAATTGTAGATAATTGATCCCTTAGTTCAATGATCCTCATGAAGTATGCATTAATAGTTTCTCCTTTGTTTATTTGGACATTGTTGATTTGCCTCTTTAATGCAAGAGTCCTACAGTGTTGTTTATCTCATAGGTGCTCTCAAGGGATTTGAACATTAGATATGCAGTTTCATGTTTTGCTAGAATAGGTACTATGTGGTCCCTAACTACATCTACTAAGATTTTCATGGCTTTTTCATTATTCTCAATCCATTGAGTTTTCTCAGGATCATCCTTTGGTTCCCCCTTGTTTTCTTTCACAAATGAGTCTAACTTATTTTCTTTGAGAATCATCATGATTCTAAATTTCCATGAGGTGAATTTGTTTGCTCCCTCAAGACGATCTTCAAATCTGATCATACTTGACATTATGAAGAATGTGATATGAATTCGATTTTTCAAAAATACGAATTTTTCTAAGTAATCTGATATCTAGATTTGTTTTGGATTCACTCAACCTGGCTTTGATACCATGTAAATGTTTATGAAATCTTATCAAAGTTGGATCCTAAAAGACCTATGGAAATTCTAAGTCTGAAATTCTATGTAAGAATTCTAAGTCAGATTTATATCTTTTGTATTTCGAATGTGCTGATTGCAGAACATTAATTAATTTCGATGTTTGCAAGATAGAAATGATTTCCCAATTATATCATGGGAGAAGACACGTTCTAAGGAGACGCGTCTCATGAGAGGACGCGTTCCTTGAGCGCGCGGGTTCCCTTCGTAAATTCGGTAGTTAATATTTTACCAATTATCATGCTTTTAACAAGCAGCAATCAAAGATTCGAATAATCAAGATTCAAATTATTTATCCTTGAATTTCTATCATAATCAAGATTCGAATAACTTATTTGAAGACGTTTATATTTAAGAGTAGTTCGATTAAATATAAATGATGATGATGCATAAATGCAATCATCATTTATATCTGACCGATGCTATCTTAAATCAACATATTTATAAACCGATTACTTAGATCTACGATACACATGTTTAGACAACAATGCTTCAAACTTCATACTTGAATTCAATTAAAAAGAAAATCTGTTTTAATATACCTAAAATTGTTTTTTGTAGATAAAGTTCAAACA
>VDFB02000015.1:19701699-19802074 GCA_007258455.2 Sequoia sempervirens
CTTCATACTTGAATTCAATTAAAAAGAAAATCTGTTTTAATATACCTAAAATTGTTTTTTGTAGATAAAGTTCAAACAGTGGAGCTAGAAATCCATGTACATTGTACTAGCAAAAAGATACATGAAAATCAAACTAAAGTTGAGAGGAGTGACTCCTCCCAACATTAACTCCAAGTCATTGGACCTTGTGCCTCTTTGAGTATGTCAAAGAAGCAACTGCAGCCATTCTATCTGCAGAATTGATAGCATCATTCTCTCTGCCAACTTTTGTCTCTAGTTGCGTGGACTCATACCCCCTTCTCCCTCATCTCTACAAGCTCTACCTCACTATCAACCTGATTAACCCATGCATGGTTGTCCTCTAAAACACAAGGTCATCGTTGGTAATTCACTCCGATGCTGGACCATATTTCAATTTTGTGGGGGCTAATTTTTCATTTATAAATAAAATTGTCTTGTGGTGGAGACGTATGTTTTAATGCACAAATACAAGGTCATCTAACCTTTGCATTGACAACTTGTGCTTTTTGGAGTGTTTGTGCTCAAACATACTCTAATTGCACTCACAACTTGGATGGCAATTCTTTGAAGGTTAGGCAACTTGGTGCCAAAATTGCCTCTCCATGCATTTTAAGTACAAATTAAAATGTTTAATATTTACAAATACTAGAAATTCAAAATTAAATAACAAAGAAGGAAAATCATTAAATCTTAAATCAATGTTTAAAATTTCAATAAATGAAAATTTTACGTTGGGTAGTAGTTCTTGGTATCTTGTATATGTCTCAAGAAAGGAGATCTCCGAGAGCTTGTATGTAGATCTTGTTGTTGCTTGCACAACATGCCCTATTTTTCTTTGAGGAAAACAAGGAGCTCCTCTTTCAAAGATTCATGTTTTTTGGGTCCTATGTAAGTTTTGTTGGTTGAGCCTTGAGGTTGCATTTTCATGTCTTTAGTATCACCCTAGTTTCCCTATGCAGCTCATCATTGATAACTGATTTGGGATATTCTTTCAATAGACTCCATTGGGGATTCATGTGTCATGTCAGTGTGCTGCTTTCATTAGGTCCCTGCACTATTTTTTGGGTGTTTTTTATATCTATGAAAGTTGTGTCAAGTTTGCAAGTACTCAGGTAAATTGTGTGAAAAGTGGTGAGATCAAGTTATTAAGATACTAGGATCTCAGAAAGATTAAACGTTATGCAAAATTGAAAATTCTAAGTCTAGGTGCAAATTTTGTCTTGGGTGGAGCTTTGGACTATTAAATATATTAAATAATATAATGGTCATCTTAGTTAGGTTAGATAGTTTCTATTTTCGTCTTCTGTTTACGTTTGTTTCTTTTAGAAACATTGTCTTTATAAATCTATTTAAGGAGCCTCCTCTCCTTTGTTAATACATTGAATATTTGCCAATCTTCTTTGTTATATGGTATCAAAGCAGGTCGATGGGGTTTCATAAAATTTGGCAATTTTTTTAATAAAAAATTCATAGCCTCTTCCTATTGGAATTTATTTCTAGAAACTTTCAAGGTTTTTTTTTGTCTTGAAATCACGTTTTCTGTTCGAGGGTTTCTGGAGTTCTTTGAAGGGTGAAAAATCGTGGGCGTTTCCAATCAAAAGTCGTGCATGTTTATGGCGCGATTTTTAGCTCTTTGTGGTCTCGTTTTTTTCTTCTGCGTTCTTGGCCGCGCAAAAGGTTTCCAGATCGCGTGTTTTTTCTCTCTTATTTGGTCGCAATTTTAGTTTCTCCTTCTGGGCGTAGGTTTTTTTTAAGGGTTTCTGGTTGCGTTTTTCTGCTCTTGTTCGCTGTGTTGAAGTTTAGCAGCTTCGGGCTCAATTCTTCCAGCCTCGAATGAAGATATAATTTATTTATATGTGCTAATGGCAACTTTACTTTGGCCGACCTTCCTTGTATAATTCTTCCTTGGCTGACCTTCATTGTAATTTAATTATTATTATTTGTATTTATTTCTTGATGGCCGACCTAGTCATTTGTAAAGGTGTGACCTATCTAGCATTGTATATATAGGTGGTCACTTTCCTTCATTCAATCATCAAGAAAAGTTCGATCTCCTTATCCATTAAGTGCGAGTTCTTCAAGAAGAGTAGTGCAAATTCATATAGGAGCAGATTGTGAGTCTATTCAAGTGCAGATTGAAGGGCAGATTATTAGTGTGTGTTACAGCCATTGCTAGTGCTGTTTATTGGCCTTGTGTGTGGCCTCATTGTAAAGATACTTGTTGCCATTGCTCATATATATAAGAGATATATTTGTTGCTGGGTTTTTCTCCCTCAAGAGGAGGGTTTTCCCAGGGTATCTGCTGTGTTATTGTGTCTGATTTTGAATTAATTTTCTGTGCATTACATCTGATCATAAAACCAACATGGTATCGTGAGCTGGTTTGCGTAAGACCTTGATCGATTGTTATTACAGCTTATTACTTACCTTCTCATTGTTGTTTTTACTTCATCTCTTCGGCTAAGATGGTGACTTGGCCTTTAAGCTTGAGGATAGACTTGAGGGAGCATCAAATTTCACATCTTGGAGATTCAAAATTATGCTCACCTTGGAAGAAATTGAATTGGTCGAGTTTGTGGAGAGCAAAGTCCCCGAGCCTACGGATGAGGAAGAGAAGGTACGCTGGGAAGAAGAAAGATACTCAAGGCAAAGAAGATGTTAGTTGATCTCTCATGGAAGGACTATATTGTCTCAAATACTCTTAAAATGGCGACCCGGCAAGGAGATGTCAAAGTCTCTTTTTGGAGTGCAGGATGCTGGAAATCAACAACACCAGCTCTGCAAGTAATTTGCATTTCAAAGCAACAACTTCATCATGTTAGAGATGATGGAAGGAGAATTTGTCATTACTTCATGCAGATTTCTGAATCTGAGAGATCAAATCTCTTCTATTGGTCATTTTGTTGATGTCAAGGATTTGACCATGCTTGCCCTTAATGGTCTTCCTTCATATTGGGAGTCTTACATTCAAGGAATCAGTGCAAGATCGAAATTTCCCAAATTTGATCGTTTGAGGGTAGATTGTAGGTCTCAAGAAGAGCTCCAGCTGGCCGCGGAGAGGTATTGGCTCCAAGCCTCACAAATGAAGATACCATGTTCTTCCGCCTAACTGCCTAAGAAGTTGAAAGAGAAAAGGTGTTTGGAAAGGATATTTCAAGAGGAATGGAGATAAAGGAGCTGATGGTGCTCCCGCATTCAAGAAGAAGTGGGACCTCTCCAAAGTCCAATGTTTTTCGTTGTGACATGTTTGGTCACTATGCAAAGGATTGCTCCACCATGCCTAATCAACATGCTTCATTTGCGGATGTGGATGAGATCTCTCCTCAGAAGGATTCTAGGGAATTTCTATTCTAAGCCATGGGCTTGTGTTTAAGCCGTGAAGGTTGTGTGCTGATCTGTACGCAAGAGTAGCGTATCTTACTGTGTCCAGTATTTGTATCCATTAGAATATTTAAAGAGATAAGTATTTGTTGTTTGTTGAGTTTTATCATTTAGTTGGATCTTATAATTAGTAAAGGGAGATAGTGGTTTCTCTTGAATTGTGTTCACTAGCATAAGATTCTTTGAAGATCTCACTTATTGCAAGTTATTTCATGCTGGTTGTGAAAGATTTTTGAGTGTGACTCTGAAATAAAAAGAAAATTGCATTCTCGATGGTGATTAGTTGGTCACATCGATATCATTCTCTGATGCATGAACTATGATAGAGCCTTTAACTCTTGGAGAGAGTTGGTTCTACATGCTAACTACTTAATGCATTCAAGAAATCTGTAGTTGTGCAGATTATCTTTTATTGTGCTAAGTTTAGCACTCTCGAGAGTAGTAAAAGATGGAAGAAAGAGTTATATCAAAAATTAAATAAAGATAGGTTTCATTATCCCTTCACTCTGATCTTTTGATATATTTCTCTTTAGGTTGATTTATTTATTTATGTTTTAACATTTTTTCATAAATTTTTATGTATTCATGCTATAACCTGAGATAGTAAACTTTGTATGATTCTAGCCTTGATATTTCTTTGGATAGTTATAAACTGTTAGTAATCTCTCTCTAAAATGCTTTTAGGACAGTTCTAGGAGCAAGAAGGTGATGAGAGATTGCTTAGTGATGAAAAGCTTGAGGCATCTTGTGAGGAAGTCATGCCAACCAAAGAAATGATCAAGCGTGAAATCACAACTTGTAGCCATGGGACTGAGTTGGTGGCTAGAGGGAGTTCACTTCCAGAAGTCTTCTTTGCAATCTCTGAAGTAGGGATCAAGAGGGAGTTTTGTAACTCACTGAGAAGAAGTGAAGATTACTGTATTGCAAGGCTAGGTGCTAAACCCTTAGAGGATCCCTTCAGCTGCTGAGATCAGAATTGCTCAAGACTTTCTTCTAGATTTGTCATTGGTAGCTCCGCAAACCTATTCAGAATAGAGTGGTCTGCAATGAGGTCGAGGAGGTTCACCTTGAACTTTCTATAGGACTAGAGGTGTGCGCTGGAAAACATTTATCTAAGGCAAGTGTTGCAGGCAATCTTTTACGAAGAGGTCAGAGGGTTGACGCAAGTACTTGAAGATTCAAAGGGAGCCTATTGAACCTAAAGAAGATGGAAGTATACTATTGAGATTTGGTATGATGGATTGCAAATCCATGTCTATGCCTATGGAGACCAACTTGCATAAGTTGTAAGAGGTTGTAGCTAGCTCAGATCTTGTGGATCCCACGATGTATAGGCAGTTGATTGGATCATTGATGTATCTAGTCAACATGAGACCAGATATTTGCTATGCAGTGAGTGCACTTAGTCAGTTCATGTGTGAACTGAGGTAGATACATCTTGTTGCAGCAAAACATATCCTAAGATACTTGCGTGGCACAGTTGGATATGGGTTGAGATATTCTTTAGATGTGGATTTGAAGTTGCATGGTTATATTGATTCTGATTGGGCAAGGTGTCACTGATCGAAAGAGCACCTCTGGATGTTGCTTCAGTTTGGGGTCTGCTATGATATCCTGGTGCAGCAGGAAGCAATCATTTGTAGCATTGAGTACAACAAAGGCAAAGTATATTGCAGCTTGTGTGGCAGTTCAAGAAGCAGTGTGGCTTCGTAAGCTCCTTGCAGGATTGTTTGGGCAATCAATGGAGCCTACTATCATTCATTGTGATAACCAGAGCTGTGTGAAGCTTTCTGTCAATCCTGTGTTTCATGTCAGAACCAAGCATGTTGAGATAAAATACCACTATATCAGAGATATGGTATTGAGGAAAGCTATACAATTGAGGTATATCAGCACTGATGAGCAGACGATAGACATTCTTACCAAGCCTTCTCCAGGATAAAGTTTGTGTACTTTTGAGATAAGCTTGGTATGGTGGAGAATACAACCTTAATTGAGAAAGAGTCTCAAGATCGTGATCCTCATTAATGAGTCTTCTCTCAGGAGAGAAGTTCGAGGTGAAATCCCTTGATTAATGAGTTCTTCAGAAGAGAGTTCGAGGTGAAATCCCTTGATTCCACCCTCTAGAGAGCCATGGTGGATGTCATCTCAGATGACTCCATGACAAGATCAATGGAGAGAGTCCATGATGATTTTCTTGTACTTGTGTTTCACCGAGAGCCATGGTGAAAGTCATGTTGAGGTGACAACATCACGCAAGTGATGAACACTTGTACATACCATACATGGTTGTAGCCATTATGGTTGATATCATGTTGAGGTGATATCTGATATCACGATGAGGTGATATCCTTCCTTTCCACATTTGGTTGTAGCCATTGTGGTAGACATCACAATGAGGTGATATGTCTTTTGCAGCTGGAAGTATTTCTCTCTAGCTGAGAGGGGGTGTTGAAGTTTAGCAGCTTCGGGCTCAATTCTTCCATCCTCGAATGAAGATATAATTTATTTATATGTGTTAATGGCAACTTTACTTTGGCCGACCTTCCTTGTATAATTCTTCCTTGGCCGACTTTCATTGTAATTTAATTATTATTATTTGTATTTATTTCTTGATGGCTGACCTAGTCATTTGTAAAGGTGCGACCTATCTAGCATTGTATATATAGGTCACTTACCTTCATTCAATCATCAAGAAAAGTTCGATCTCCTTCTCCATTAAGTCCGAGTTCTTCAAGAAGAGTAGTGCAAATTCATATAGGAGCAGATTGTGAGTCTATTCAAGTGCAGATTGAAGGGCAGATTATTAGTGTGTGTTACAGCCATTGTTGGTGCTGTTTATTGGCCTTGTGTGTGGCCTCATTGTAAAGATACTTGTTGCCATTGCTCATATATATAAGAGATATATATTTATTGCTGGGTTTTTCTCCCTCAAGAGGAGGGTTTTCCCAGGGTATCTGCTATGTTATTGTGTTTGATTTTGAATTAAGTTTCTGTGTGTTTCATCTAATCATAAAAACCAACATGCCACATGGTTTTTGTGCCCTCTCATGGACACGTTTTTGAAGATGGTTATTCTGGGCGATGTTTTACTGAGGCGCAGGTTTCGACGTCTATGTTTGCATTTTTTGTGCACGATTCTTCTCTGATTGAGAACTCGACTCTCCTTTTTTGAGCAGCGACTTGGGTGCGACCTGCTAAATCACGATTTGCTGAGATTCGTATTTGTGGGTCTACTCATTTGTATGGGTTTTCTAATTTTTTGCCTTAAAAATATTAGTGAGGGTTTTTAATATTTTCTTTCCTGAAAAAAATTATGGAGGGTTTTTAATATTTTTCTTGAAAAAATTTATGGAGGGTTTTAATTTTTTTCCTAAAAAAAAAAATTGAGGGTTTTAATATTTTTTTTCTTGAAAAAAATTATGGAAGGTTTTAATATTTTTTTTTCCCCGGAAAAAATTCCGGAAGGTTAAAAGAATTTTTTTTTTTGTTTGGTTTTTGATTTTTGCCTGAAAAATCATGGGAGGGTTTATAATTTTTTCCTAAAAGAAATTAAGGGTTTGCTCTTGTATGCCCTAGTCTGGGTTTTTGTAGTTTGGGAGGGCTCTCTGGTTTCTGGAAAGGTTTTACCGTTTTCCTTAAAAACAATGTTTTGTATGTTGATCCATGTCTCGGATTTTGTACTGGGTTATGTAATTCGCAGAGTTGTGTGGGATTCCTTTGTGGGTTTTTACCGTTTTTACCAAAGAAACGATGCTTTGTAAACTTCAGTTTTAGGGTTTTGCGATTTTGTCCTAAAAAATCGTGGTTTCTTGTAGTTTGTTCTGGAGCGTTGTGCTCATCTGCAAAAGTTTGGAGGGTTTGCCGATTTTTCCTCAAAATCGTGGCAGTTATTTTTTGGTGTCTCTGGCTACAAGGAGGGACAACTTTGTTATCCAACATCAGGTTGGACGTTTTGTGATGTTTTTTGGTTATTTCCAGAAGTTCTAAAGTTTTTGGGAGGGTTGGTGGTAGACTCATCTCAAGTGGCAAAGTTAGTGGCAGGCTCTTGTCTTTTGTTGTAGAAGCATTCTAAAGAGAAGGGGGCAGCCTTCTTTGTTTATGTGGGTAGTTAGAATGATGACCATTAAGGGAGGGTATTAAATAATATAATTGTCATCTTAGTTAGGTTAGATAGTTTCTATTTTCGTCTTCTATTTACGTTTGTTTCTTTTAGAAACATTGTCTTTGTAAATCTATTTAAGGAGCCTTTGTCTCCTTTGTTAATACATCGAATATTTGCCAATCTTCTTTGTTATATGGACTTCTTATGTAGCTGTGCGGTTGTATAGTAGTTGTTGGATTACATGGAAACCCTACCTCTTTATTCTTTATTGGACAGTTGGACTTGTTATGCACCTGTGTTGTCAGTGTGTACTTGAAATAAATCTCCAAAAGCCCATGCATCTACATTGTGGCAGATTCCGAGACTTTTCCTGCATCTCTGCAGTTGTTGCAAATCTGCATCAATACCCCAATTTCCTACTTCCATTCTTGTGGAGTGTTCAACCTGCTCTGCAACTTGTAAGCTTGTCCATAATCTATGCTCATATTGAAATGGACTTACGGACTTTCTAAGCACATTCACAGTTATAAACAAGCTTGCTCCAAGATGCTGGATCCCTGCTAGGACTTTGCAGAATGGACTTTTCTTGTGTACATGTAGTCCATAAATCTGTTGCTTGTCTATCCACACTTTTATAGCCTCCATATAGTTGTTGCACAATTTCATCTTTGTCTGAGAATTCTGCAACCCCATAGCTGCTAGGCTGCATTGAATCTTTGGAGATCTGCACCTGATTCCAAAATTGCAAGATCACATTAAAACTTTTCCAGTCTACACAGAAATTGTTTTAGTGGTCTTCCATGAGAGATGTATACAAAATTCGATAATGTTTATAGAATTTGATTAATCTGGGAATTCCAAGTAGACAGGCAGAAATCAATTGGGAGTTCTTTATCCCTATTATCATTGTGTTGGTTCATTTAATAGAGATTTAAGTTTTGTGCTCAAAGTTTGTAAATTTTAACAATGGATTTTGATATTTGCATTCTCAATGGTTGCAGTCTAAATTATAATTAGCTGAAAACCAATTTCAGGGCAAAGGGTTTGAAGCTTGAAAGTGATATTCATATTATTTGTAAAGGAATGGCAATAAGAATTTCCATGAATTTAGAACCTCAAACATGTAAATTATATCTTAGTGAAATGATGCAAAGGATGATGGAACTAGCTATGGATATGGTCATGTGCAAAATACCTTACCTCTAGGGAAGCTGTGAAGGGAACTTGTTGGTAGAAGATGTCACATAGGAGACCTGTAATGACATCATCTTGTAATTTGCATTTGTTAATCACACATGATAAGTTGGCCCTCATGAGGTGGATGCCTAGTCTTTGAAATTGTGCCATTTCAATTGTCAAAAGTGAATGCTTATCATGGAGTTTACTCAAACATGCAATGCCACATGAAAGAGGGAAAACCTGCCTTGGGACTTGGGCCACCTCTCTTGTCACATGCAAAAAATGGCTGCCTCCAACATTAAATTTAGTTTTGTTGAGTCCATGAATCATAAAAGGGAAGCTCAATTCTCAACCATTGGATGCAACTTGACATTTGTTATTTATAGCAAAGTAGTTGAGTTGCAAAGCTTCTCTCCTTGAGCCATTATCTATAAATAAATAGCTGAAACTCTTTAGAAGGGTTGGAAAACCTTTTTCTAGACCTTCCATAAAAAATTGTGTGAATTTTAGACTCTTTTGTTTAGCAGTTTTTATTTATTTTTCTTGGTTTTCCAAACAAGAGCAATGTTGCAATGGATGTTTATCTGCAAATTAACTGAGTTTGATGAATCTCAATGCATGCTTATGAAAGATTATTCAAATTCAAAGTTGTAAGAGATTATGTTGCTGATATGCACATGTATATGGTGATCTTATGCATATTTCTTCATAGTTTATTCTCCTCAGACACCTGCGCTATCTTGTGTTAATATTGATCAAGCAAGGTTAGTTTTAAAAGGGATTTATATTCTGAACTGAGTCAGATCTGATATCATTACAAAACAAGCTTATTTCTTCCTTTTTACCCTTGAATCTTTTGTATGTTTTTTACACCTTTGTTAGAATAGAATTTAGTTCTAAGATTACCCTTGTGATCTGCAATTACAAATCTGGATTCTTAATGATTACAAGTATAATATGTTAGTGTTTGTAGCTTAGGGAGATATTTTCTCCTAAGTAAAAATTTAAATAATAAATAATTAAGGCAAGTTGGCCTTAATCACAAATTATATTATTTCTTAAAAGGAGGCCGACCTAAGTGAAGAGTCATCTTGTTTTGTATATTTACAAGGTGGAGACCATTCAATCAATCATCAAGTCATTCTTATTTCCACATTCTTTCAAGAAGGAGCAGCAGACCATCTTGTAGCAGCAGATCAACTTCAAGAAGAAACATATTTATATTTGCATCAAAGGATAGATGCTATTAATTCATTGTATCAATCCGCCCTTGAGAAGGGTCTGGTTGTAAAGCAGTATTCTGCACTTTTATATGATATATATGAGATATATTTTTGCTGGGTTTTTCTCCCTCGAGTAGGAGGGTTTTCCCAGAGTAAACTGTTGAGTTCTTTGTCTCATGTGTTGCATTTTCTGCTTTATGTTAAAAATCTGATCCTAAAACTAACATGGTATCAAAGCGAGTTCGGGGGGAAGATCTGATCAGATTTGTCTAGGCATCAACTAAATGAGGCGGAGATATATTGGGCTTTGGCGGACAGGAGGATTATCACGAAGAATTGATTGAAGTTTGGAATTTGGTGAAGAAGATTTGAGATCGTTACCTCTCAGACGATGAAGTCTTGGCTAGACGAAAACCCAGTCAGGTATTCTGACGCAAAGGATGTGGCATAGAGAAATATCTTGCATTGGAGAGTATATCTCATCAATCTATCTTCTTTCAATAAGGTGAAAGGGATGGATCTATTGTCCTCAGTTTTTGCAGAGCAAAAATTGGACAATCTATACAAATTTTTCTCTAAAAATTCCTATTTTTGGTTACTCTAATGCACGTTTCTCAAGAGAAAATCGTGCCTTGTATATTCTATAAGGTCTTTTGTCATCTTGGTTATTTTCATTTTGTTTTTGTGTTCATTTTGGTCTTGTTTTTGTGTCTTTTTGTGATGAACCACACTTCGGCGATCCACTCTACTACCACTCTGCTACCACTGTAGTGATATGCTCTGATACCACTTTGAAGAACCGTCGCTTTGCTGCGATGATTTCAACGTGCTTGTAGGACTGATTTGTGTTTGTTGTTTGTTTCTTTTGTGTTTTTCGTGTTTTGATGTTTGATGCCAATGATACACATGAATTTAACAAGCATATGCATGTAATATGAACTCACAAATAAACTAAACGCCAATGATACTCAAGCAATGAACTCAATTTCATAATTAAGAGACCTTCTTCATTACAAAGAGAGTACATAAATGGGCTGCTTGCATACAATTCAAGAGATACTTGAGCAAGATTTGAAATGCTATTCAAGATGCATTCTACATGATATAATAGCTTACATGGAATAGACAACTTGCATCAAATTCGAGAGACAATGCATCTTATGTCTTAATTTTACTTACAGCCAACTTCACTGTGAATAGTGACTGCTACAGTACCCGCGCCCATGCAAATGCTCATACAAAATTAAATACAAGTTTCTCCTACCAATTTCTTGATGGAATGTCTTCTATTGACAGGGGCGCCCACTTTAGGAGTGAAATCAGCCACCAAAGAAAGGCGTATTTATTTCTTTGAGCAAATCAAACCCTTAAAAAGTGCGGCTGGCTGTAGCTGTTAAAAATCAGCTCCAAAGTCTTCATAAAATGCAAATAAATACCTCTGGATGGCGAATGGCGTCACTAGCAGCAAGTATCCTTCCGAAAGATGCCTCCAACAACTTGTTATCAGCAAAATATGGCTCCAAATGCAGCAACAAGAAAATAACCAGCACTTTAGGGTGGTCTTTCACACCTTCAAGATGCCAAAATCCTAACTACAAGCCCCAAACCAGGCTTACCCACTGCTGAAATTGAGAAACCCTAGTTTCTCTCTTCCACAAACTCCACACTTCAAACTTTAATCAACAAACATATCCAAGCATGAGAGGGTCGAACTTTCTCTTGCTCTTTTATAATTTCACTTTGAAAACACTATTCATTAAAATGGCACTATTCACTTAAGTTTGTTCTTTTTTTCACTTTATCAGTGAATAGTAACTGCAAAATATAAAGTGACCCCCTTTAACTAATAGACACATGGTCCCTAAGCCTGAGTAAGTGAAATAAATGGTGAAGATCAATATTTTAAGCTCCAATAACACGCCAAACGCGCAAATTCACCACGTCACCATACTCCGGATACCAATACTGCCTTTTACCGACCAAGTGCCCATTCAAGTGACCCTCTATCCAGAACCATTAGCCTACGAGGATCGACATAATAGGCTAATCCACCAACTCTAATGCTCGTGAAAGAATGGGGACATTACACTTTTCTTCCTCAAATTGGGTTTTAGAAGTCTTACTGCAAGTATAGAATTTACAAGTTCTAAAATGCAAATGATACTTGAACTTGCAATCAAGTCCTTTAGACCCGATTTCCTTTTTGGCCTTTTTAAGTCACTTTTTATGTTTTGTTGTTTACTTGCGATGGGGGTCTTAAAACCCGATTTGCAAGTGAAGGTGTTTTTAAGTCACTTTATAAAGTTCATGTAACTTGTAATGGGGGTCTTGAGACCCGACTTACAAGTTATAAGTGAAAGTCAAGTTTATTACTTGCAATCGCGCCTTGAAGACCCGATTACAAGTTTGCGTGTGAAGTAAAGCAACTTGTTTTTGCTCTTGAAAGGTCCGACCCACTTCAAGTCACTTCTAAAGGCATTCAAAACGCTCGATTTCCAGCTTATAGTTTGAGTTTTTACTGAAGCACGTATTCTTGTCTTCAAAACCCGATTTTTGACTTGGTCTCGGCCATTCTTCTTCTTTTGACATGTTTCCTCTTCTTCCCTTTGTTTCCGCGGAGAGGATTAAATACTCAGCTGATTGTGTTTGAAAAGGAGTCTTTATCCCCCTTTGTCTATAAGTGCTGGTTACAAATCAAGGGTTCTTATTTTATTTCTTCAGCTGTGCATTTTTGCTCTTCAAAGGTACGTTTTTGTCTTAGTTTTAGTTTTATTTTCTGTTTTCTCTTTCTTGGTTTCTTCTTGGTAACAAGTTCATGGTGCATTTTCAAAATGTATTGAGGGATAAAAGTTTTTATCATTTGCATACTTGCAATCGGGTCTCCTAGACCCGACTGCAAGTAAAGATACATTTATTCGCCTTCAAAATACTTGCACTTGCTTCCATATGCTTCACACTTCACTTGGAAACCCATTCAACTGCATCCCATTCATCATATCATGTTCTCATCACTTGCAATCGGGTCTCCAAGACTCGACTGCAAGTACACATTGACAAAAAAATACATTTCACTTGCAATCGGGTTCTCAAGACCCGATTACAAGTTGAACTTGCA
This sequence comes from Sequoia sempervirens, assembly GCA_007258455.2. Classification (NCBI taxonomy): domain Eukaryota; kingdom Viridiplantae; phylum Streptophyta; class Pinopsida; order Cupressales; family Cupressaceae; genus Sequoia; species Sequoia sempervirens. The sequence continues at coordinate 19,714,724 of VDFB02000015.1, forward strand.
AATGGCCTCTCCAGATCCGATTTTCCTCCCATCGCTGTCCAAAGCATATTCACCAAGTATCTTCATGTCATGACGAATGTTATAAGTTCAAAACCTAAGCAAGTCTTGGTGGGTTTGCTAGTTTCTAAGATTTTGGTATCATGGAATCACCCATAGCTGCTGAAGATGTTCTTACTCTTTTGAATTTTCATCATAGTGTTTCAAATTCTTGTTCAATGACAGAAGAGCCAATATCGCCTCCAAACAAGAAGATGAAGGCTAAATATGATAAATACTTGAATGAGATTGCTCCCTCCCAGGTGGTTTCTCTCATTGATGAGATTAGAGACACGGAGATCGGACATTTTGATATGTCTGAGTTCCTAAAAAGAACAAAGGACTCACCAACTCATGATATGCAATTGCTTCTTAGAAGTCATATTCATTTAGTCTCTTCATTTCCAGTGGCTGCCTTAGAACCAGAGTTTGTGCTTGCATGTGCTGCTCATTTTGATGAGGAAACAAGGACAATTAGGGACGATGATGGAAATGTCATAATAAGTTTGGATGCTGAAACAATTGATAAAATCTTCAAAGTACTTGCAGCTCCTTTGTATGCTGAGATCACAATGAAGAGTGCGACAGATCATTATAAACAAAGAAAAGCAGATTGCATTAGACACATCAGTGCTAAGTGGTTGAAGACTCCCCGAACTTGCTTTTCCAGATGGCCCAAGTTATATCGTTCTGACTTCATTGAGGAAATAGGTGATATGATTACACTTCTCAGCAGGTTCGCAGGTTTGAAATTTTCTAATGTATTTGAAACTTGGATGTAGAAGTACATCGTGGTTATGAGGAAAGGGCAGTCTCATGTTTTCTGGGGAGAATTTATCAGTGACAACTTGTGTAGACAATTGGCACAAGTTCATACTACTTACACCTTTTATATGAATTCATTCTTGGTGTATATTGCTGCATCGCTCAAACAGTTTCTTGGTCTTTCTACCAAGGAGAATAGATCGTTGGTGCCAGTCTAGGAATATTATGATCAACTAACTCTGAGGCCTAGTAGGTTTCATTACAGGAGAGTGTAGGATGCTTTCTTCGGTCATTTTATGTGTCTCTTTGACAAATCACTCAAGATTAGAAGAGTCTCCGAAGCAGCCTGGAAGAAAGTGAATGAATATGATTGTTTGTTTTTGCAGTTCCCCACTTTCACTTACATGACAGTTGGATGTTTTGAGGGACAACCATACATGTTACCCTGGTATCCTACTGACAAAATCCTTCTAATGGAGTTGGCAAGACAGCTAATGGCGGTTCATGCTATACAACTTGTTAATCACAAGTTGGGTATCAATATCTCTTCTCAGAATCCATTGCAGATTGGTCGGTATTCTATAAACACTTCTCAAAGAGCCAAGGCAATGGATGCTGAGCTTCAAGAAATCAAATTGAAGAAGTTCATTGCGAGAGAAGATTTTGACTACAGTGGAATGAAAGATAAAATCAAAAGAGCCTTTGCTCATGTTCATCGCCTTGAAGATATCTGGATTGATCTTCGTACTGAAGAAGATATAAGAAGAATGGATTACAACAGGCTTACCTTGGAGCAGATAATGGATCTTAACTTAACCAGAATCCCTGAAGGGATGGTAGATGATGGAGAAATCCTACATCTAGAGTACATTGAACAAAGAGTTGCAGAAGCTCCTTTTCCATCCCCACAATGGTCTAAAAAGGAGTGTGACTCTATCCTTGACCGTTTTCAACCCATCCTCGCTAATACCAATGCTTGGTTGAAGGATGTCAAGACTATCAAGATCAAAGGTGAAGGAGAGAATTATTTGGCTGGTCCAGTTGGGCAAAGGTCTGAAATCAGAGACAAATCTAAAGAAGGTGCTTCTTCTTCTGGCACAAGAATCAAGTTAAGGGTTAGCAGAGCTTTGGTAATCCCTCCACTAGAAGTGTCAACAAAAGGAAAAGAGACATCACAGGTGCAAGTACCTGTCCTTAATGATGAGGATGATACTTATGAAGAAAATACAGCAGAATCACCTCCTTCAGCAGTCTCAGACTCTTCTCATGTGGTCATTCCTCAAATACCCATGGATATTGACACAGATGTAGATTCTTTCTCCACTGTATTGGTAGATCCGGTGGAACCTAGTACAACTACTGGTGCTAGTATGGAGATTCCTATTGGAACCTCTCATGAAGATTTGGAAAGAATTTTTGATGATAATCCTTCTTATGTGGACATGTCCAACATTCCTTTCCTAGAGGTGGATACTTCTACTTTGAGTTTTGATAAGTTTATGACAGAGGCAGATCGTATGTTGTCATCTCAGCAAAGGCCTATTGCGATTCAAATTGAAACTTCTCCTAAGGTGACAACTATGGTACAGGTAGAGCCTGTTTCTTCAGAAATCACAGTTGCTGTCTCTAATGTGAGCTCATTAGAATTACCCTCATGGCTGAGTTCAATTACGCCCAAAAGGAAGAAGCAGGAAATCTCTCCTGATGTGTTTGATTTTCAGCAAATTGCAAAACCTAAATCCAGGGCTGCAAAGAAGGCAAAGAATGTCTCACAAGTGGTGATAGATGAAAATAAAATGAGGTATGCAGAGATAGTTGAGCCATTGGTTGAGAAGCCACCTAAAGAAATGCAGCTATCAGATTACAGGGTTACCAAAGTTGAACTTGGTAAACAGACACATTCTGGTCTTATGCATTATGCCACAGACTCAGTAGCCTCATTGGTTCAAAAATATGATGAATTACTAACAAAGAAAAATGAGCTCAAAGAGAAGAATTCACAACTCATCACAGTGATTCAGAAAATAACAAACTCTTCAGAGCAAGTTAATCCATTAACTTCTTTTACCTCTGAAGAATCAGTCAGGCAATTGGAGAAGATTGCACAAAAGGCCAAAGCAGTTGATTCTTGGGCAGTTCAGTTGATTGATCAAGGTATACCATTGATTGAGAAGGCATTATATATTTTGAGTATTGTCAGGGCAGCAAGAGTCAAGATGAATCAGACTTTGGAAGCTTTCAAGCAAAGTCTGGATTCACTTGAAAAAGATTTGAAAATCTGGCATGAGATGGATCAAGTCAAGCTAGAGATTCTATGCAGCAATTCAATAATACCAGGCAGAGAAAAATATGTAGAATTTGAAGAGCTCATGACAAATAAGTCATTGGTTGTTGAAGATCTCATCAATGATGTTCAAGCTACGCTAGAAATGAGTGGCGAGGTTGAGCAGGACATACTTTCTAGTTTTGAGAAAATGTCTTGCAGGATTCTAAGTCACGAAGGAGAGTTACTTGCAGATGATGTGGTTACTACTGAGATAACAACAAATCTTCGTCAAGAGCTGGAATTAGAACAGTTTACTATGGATTCAATTCATAAGTTTGTTAATCATCGAATGATCCTTGACAAAATGCAAACTGTTCTTGAAGAACACAAAGAAGCAACAGTAAGGTATTATGATGTGATCCTTAAGATTGTTGCGGTTGCCAAGAACACGCTAGGCCCTGATCTTGATGAGTTGCAAGGAATTATCAGCAAATTTCAGTCTTTCAAAGCTAGGACTGAAATGGAATAAAGAGTTTCTCATAATACTTCATCTTTATTTTATGTATTTTGTTTTCGACAAGTTACATGTAAAAGCAAATTTTGTAATTGCAAGTGTTTCTTTTACTTGCATTTTTGTAAAATGTAATTACATGTGATTACATTACAAGTCAAATTAAAATAGGACTTGTAATGTTGAATAAGTCAACTATAGTTAGTTAGTGGTTGAGAGAATTTCTCAAGTTACTTGGGATCCTCCCACCTTTTTCTCAAGGCTTCTCTCCTATAAATATTTGAGGGGGTCTATTGTAATTTTTATCTTTTTGGCAATAGAGAAAACTCTGCAGACATTTACAACAAAGAGACTTTGTGCTTTGTGTATGTAAACATAATTTCCAAGCAATACAAGGAAGGCATATGAGATTTCAGACTTTGTGTTGAGTCTTGTTGCATGTTATTACTATGTTCTTATGTCATAGTGGTACATTTTTCTGAGTTATTCTTGTGATATTGTGGAGCTGTTGTGAGAAAGACTTTGGTTTGATTTCTTGCAGACTTTGTGCTACAAGTTTGAAAGATTGAATTAGTTTGATTTGTGATTAGGAATTGGAAAGAGTTACAAGTCTTTGTGCTTGTGGTAATTCCCATATAAAGTGATTCGTAAGTGCACCATACTTGCAAACTTTGAGCTGATATATGTTGTATTTTGTTCTTAGATTATCATTCTAAAAGGGTAGATAGGATTTCAGATACTCAAGACTTTGTGCTTGGAGATTATTTTCCCGTCCCAGAGGAGGTGATGAAAGTCTTTGTGCTTTTAGGAAACTTCATTTCCTCTCTCTCAATTTCATTTCAAGCTGCTGTAATAGTTTTCTTAAAGGTTATTGCCACTTTTTCTGTAAGGAGAAAATAATATAACCCTTTTTGAAGAAAGAGGAAAGGTTGCTGTCTTACCCATATTAGTCTAAGTTAGTAAAAAAGGGGGAGCCTTCCCTAAATTAGGAGAGTATCATACTCACACACTGTGGCTGAAACTACAATTTTGCATATCCTCAAGGTATACAAAATTTTCAACCAACAGTTTTTGGCGACTCTGCTGGGGATACAAACGCATTTGAAAGCCTCTTGCTTTCTTTTGAAGTCCAATATTCTTTTATTCTAAATCTGTTTACTTGGGTTTGCTGCTAAAGTCTTTACGCTGGAGGACATTCGTTACTACGTTCGACGTAAAAAGGGTGAAAGTTCTCAAGGAGTTGGAATAAGTTGGGCTGAACAAGCTAAGTTTGATCTTCTCACTACTATATCCCCTCTTTCATGAACTACTAGTTTCCCTCCATCAAAGAAGAAAAAGCCTGTCCCAAGTGAAGTTTCACCTTTCTTTCTCAAGCCATTAATTCCATTTGTCCCTTTTATTCCAACAATTGCTCAAGGTCCTTGGGGAGCAGCTTTTGGTTCTTTGGCTTTAACACCACCTCTCCATCCTCTTCCACAAGGTTCCCGGAAGAATCTTCCTAAGTTCTATGGAGATGGTAAACAACATCCAGATGAGCATGTCAAGTCCTTTTATATGGCATGTGGTGTTCTTGGAGTAGAGCATCAAGATGTTGCTGTTCGCCTTTTTGTGGAAACTCTTCAAGGTATTGTTGCTGATTGGTTTTATAATCTTTCTGCTGGTTCGATCGTGTCTTGGGCTACACTTAAAGACAAGTTGAAGGAACGTTTTAAGCCTGCGGAAGATGAACACGTTTTGTTGGCTCAACTGACTCAGATGAAGATAGATACGCATGAAGGCATGCGAGAATTCATTGCCAAGTTTAACAAGTTGGCAAATAGAATTCCCACATCTTCTCAGCCTACTCCTGAAAATCTTAAATGTTTCTTTATCAACACAGCTTCCAAAAGTTAGTTTTCTGCTGAGATGAGCAACTCCTACAAATTTGGCCACAGCTCAAACGATGGCCACAGAAATTGAAGATGATTTGATCTTAGCTGGAAAAATCAGAAAAGATCCTAATCGGTCAAAGGGAAATTCTTTGATAGAAGTGTCCTCATCAGGCACTACTGATTCTATGGTGCATAAATTGGCAAACGAACTTCTTGCTTTAAAGAAGCAAGTAGCTCAAAATTCTTTTCCTGCACCTTACAAGGATATTCCAAGGCATACATATTCTAATTCTGCTGCTAATTATGCTGTGAAAAATCAGTCCAAGCTTCCTCCTGCTCCTAAGAGGCTTGCACTTGAACCACCACCGCAAAAGGCAACAGTTGGTTATTTTGAAACTGATCAAAATGAATCTTTATTCTTTGATAATCAGTCTGATGATGTTGTTGTTCCGAACCAAGAGGAAGAAGAAGCAGCTGGCGACTCTACTATAAGGTATATGCACTATGATGATTCAGCACTAGCTGAAAAAGTTCATGGTCAAGCATTTGCTGTGATGACACGATCCCAGACAAAGTTGGCTCAACAAGAAGAAGCAACAAAAGCCACAAGTGATTCTCAGTTCCCTGTTACTATTGCTAAAAGAGGAACACCACTGCCAATCCTTCCTAAGGATGCATCAAAAAATCAAGTAAGTGGGAGCAATCATCCTTTTGCTTCTTCAGGCAATCCAAAGTCCAGTGTGCCTAGCTATAAACCCCAAGTTGATAATATTCATCCGCCCTTAGCAGGTTCTTTTCAAGCCTTTGATATTATTGACTATGCTAGGAAAACCAAAATTCAGATGCCCGAAGTTGAATATTTGCAAGCTAATCCTGATCAGTTTGATAGGTTAGTTAGTTTTGTCAAAAGCAAGGATACTCGTCCTACATATGAAAGTACTCCTGTTTCTGAACCCAAGAATTTACCCAATAATTTGGTAGTCATTCCATCTGCTGTTCCAGGAAAAATAGAACCCTTCTATATTTCTTTGCTGATTAATGGTTTCCAACTGAGTAATTGTGTCTTGGATTCTGGTGCTTCTGATAATGTCATGCCGGCTAAAGTAGCTCATGCCTTAGGGCTGACCTTGACTAAAACTTTTGGTCATTGTTACTCTATGGAGAATAAGCAAGTGCCTTTAATTGGGAAAATTAAAGATGCTCAGTTTGCCTTTGCAACCTTTCCTGAGAAGAAGATTAAAATGATTGTTTTAGTGGCAGATGTACCCGTGTCTTATGGAATGTTACTTGGCCGTAATTTTTGTAAGGATGTGGGAGGTGAACTCAATATGGACAAGACTGAAGCAAGGATACCTGTCAAAGGTATTGTACAAAAATTGGTACATGAGAGAGAGACTAAGTACACAGTGGTCAAATCTAGTGATCCTCATGCCCAAATTCTTTTTGAATCTGCTGGGTTTGGGAATTATTATCTCCATATTGATGAAGTTTCTGAGTTTACTGAAGATTGGTCTTCAAGTGGTTCGAATTCTTCTTTTCTTTCAGCAAGCGAAAGTTTCGCTAATGCTGGTGACGATCAAGCATCAAAAGTAGGCTCTTTTGATTCTAATATCATGGTTGAGGATACTTCATCCTCTCCTACAGATGAGAATATTAAATCACTTTCTCAAATAGAAGAAGTTCATTCTTCCTCTATAGAAGAAGTTCATTCTTCTCCTACGGAAGAAGAAAGCACCCTTTCTTTTCAAGATTCATCTATTTCAGACAAGGGTAGTTCTAGCAATTCTAGTGATGCTAATGGCTCTAACAATATCTGGACCCTTGAGTTTGATGGTAGTTGTGTTGCTAATGGATCTTGAGCTGGCGTTGTTCTCATTTCTCCCAAGGGAGAGATTTTCCCTTACTCTTTTAAGCTGCAATTCGCTAATACCAATAATACAGCTGAATATGAGTCACTTTTGTTGGGAATGAACGTTGCGCTGAAAAGAGGAATCAAGAATCTTCATGCTCAAGGAGATGCTGAGTTAGTGATTTGTCAGATAAGGAATGTGTATCAGACAAAGAATGACAGACTTAAACACTATCGCAATCTTGTATGGGAGAATATTGAAAATTTTGATGCTTTCAGCATTTCAGTTGTTTCGCGTGAATTTAATGATAGAGCTGATTCTCTTGCAGTTTCTGCTACTCTTATGATTCCACATCTTGATTTCAATCAAGATAAGTATATTATTGAATTAGTCTGCAAACCCAGTGTACCTGACAATTGGGATCATTGGTAGATTTTTAATGATGACAAGCAGATTATTAATTTTCTGCAGACTGAAGATAGTTTCAATAACTTGTATTTTGAAGGAAGTAATTCTTCTTCTTCTTCAGATTCAATGTCAGATACTTCATCTGAACCAGATGAAGAAATTCTTCAACTGAAGGGGAATAAAATTCCTAAAGGGCTAGTTTGACTTGAAAAACTTTTTGATAAGCATGATCGCTATATCAGGGGGCAACAGCAAGTGAATTTTGATTCTCATATGGGGTATGAGAAGTACAATATCGGATCTGAAGATGATCCCAAGTTGATTAATATTGGTAACAGTTGTACTTCAAAAGAGAGAGCTCAGATTATTCAACTTTTACGTCAATACAGTGATGTGTTGGCTTATTCTTATGATGATCTCAAGTCTTTTCAACCCAACAAATTTCAGCATGATATTCCTTTGAAACTTGGCGCAACACCTTTCAAACAGAAGCAACGTCAATATAATCCTAAAATTTCAGGTGCTATCCATTCAAAAATTTAGAAAATGCTAGACGCTTGGATTATTTTTCCTATCCATCATTTAACATGGGTAGCTAATATAGTTCCGGTGCATAAGAAGAATGGAGAGATACGTATCTGCATGGATTTTCAAAACCTTAATCAGCTGTCACTAAAGGATAATTATCCTTTGCCAATTATGGATCAGGTATTGCAAACAGTAACAGGTGCTCAAATGATGTCTATGCTGGATGGATTTTCAGGTTACAATCAGATTGAGGTAAGTGAATTAGATCGGCATAAAATTGCTTTTACTACTCCTTGGGGTACATTTGCATATCGCAGGATGCCCTTTGGATTAATTAATACAGGAGCAAATTTTTAGAGAGCTATGGATCTAGCTTTCCGTGGTATCTTGGGAAGATATATTGTTGTATATCTAGACGATCTTACTGTTGTATATTTAGATGATCTAGGAAACTCAGGAAGTCTATTTTGGAGATGTACTTAAATGCTTGGCGCACTGAGGCCTGATGTTTATGCACTTTAAGCACTCGCCGCTACTATTAACTCAAGTTTGGAAGTTCGGCCAAAGTCGAAGGCTCGGCCTAAAATAATGTCGTCAAAGTCAGTACAGTCGGATGTGGAAACAGAGAAATCATCAAGAACATTTGTTGGATGTGGGCTTCGTGAGTTGGAGCCTTGGTAGGATTGTTTTCCCATTTTGGGGAGATTTAGAATATTTAAAAGTAGAGGCTGTAGTTCTTGTTCCTTGCCAGTGCTATTCAATTCAATTTAAATCCTACTCAATAAAGAGATAAGTATTTCATACCCTTGAATAATGTTCATGATGTTTTTTTTATATGTAGTTATTAATTCATGCTATAACATTGGGAATAGTAAATCATGTATGCTTCTAGCATTAGTCTGGACATTTCTCTTTGGGGTAGTTTGATTCTATGAACTAAGTAATCTCTCTAAATTGCTTCCAGGATAGATTGAGGAGCATAAGGATGATGAGAGATTGCATTTAAGGGAGGAAGAGCTTGATGCATCTTGTGAGGGAGTCACGCAGGCTGGAGAATGGAGACACAACTTGTTGACATGGGACTGAGTTGGTGGTTGGGGGCATCTCTCGAAGAGGAAGAACCCATACAGATTGTCATTGCGATCAGTTTCTTCGAAGAGGAGGAAATAACATTCAAAGGGAGTCTGACAAACCTTGGACGAGGAGGTTAGGAGGTAGATGCAAGTACTTGGAGCTTCAAAGGGAGTCACACCATCATGAAGATCTGTTGTAATGTATATTTCTTTGTGACGAAGAAGTATGAGGTGAAAGCCCTTGTAGTGTATATTTCTCTGTGACGGAGAAGTATGAGGTGAAAGCCCTTGTAGTGTATATTTCTCTGTGACAGAGAAGTATGAGGTGAAAGCCCTTGTAGTGTATATTTCTCTGAGACGGAGAAATATGAGGTGCGAGCCCTTGTTCATCTTTGAGATTGAGATGAGACGTCATGTTGAGAGACTCCATGATGACATCACGTTGAGAGACTCCGTGATGGACCCTTTGTACTTGTGTTTTTTTTCCACACATGGGAGTAGCCATGGTGGACGTCATGTTGAGAGACTCCATGACGACACACGTTGAGAGACTTCGTGATGGGCACTTGTATGTGTGTTTCTTTTCACACATGGGAGTAGCCATGGTGGACGTCATGTTGAGAGACTCCATGACGACATCACGTTGAGAGACTCCGTGATGAACCTTTGAGCTTTCCACAAATGGGTGTAGCCATTGTGGGCATCATGTTGAGAGATTCCATGACGTAGATATCTGGAAAAATATCTCCCTAGCTAAGAGGGAGTGTTAGTGTTTGTAGCTTAGGGAGATATTTTCTCCTAAGTAAAAATTTAAATAATAAATAATTAAGGCAAGTCAGCCTTAATCACAAATTATATTATTTCTTAAAAGGAGGCCAACCTAAGTGAAAAGTCACCTTGTTTTGTATATATACAAGGTGGAGACCATTCAGTCAATCATCAAGTCATTCTTATTTCCACATTCTTTCAAGAAGGAGCAGCAGACCATCTTGTAGCAGCAGATCGACTTCAAGAAGAAACATATTTATATTTGCATCAAAGGATAGATGCTATTAATTCATTGTATCAATCCGCCCTTGAGAAGGGTTTGGTTGTAAAGCAGTATTCTGCACTTTTATATGATATATATGAGATATATTTTTGCTGGGTTTTTCTCCCTTGAGTAGGAGGGTTTTCCCAGGGTAAACTGTTGAGTTCTTTGTCTCGTGTGTTGCATTTTCTGCTTTATGTTGAAAATCTGATCCTAAAACTAACATAATATCATTGCTGATATCACATATTCATATGATTAATGTATGCAATGAATGATTAGATCAGTTACTTGTGAATGTTAAATTCTAAAATACTGATTTCCCATGTGCTATAATCAATGTTTACTTGATTTGACTGGGATACACCATAGGCCCCTTGAATTGAGACAACTTTTCATTAGTCATCGAGTTATCTTGCATGGATATTCCAAGGGGAAATCTAGTTTCTTTTCAGGAGAGGTAGAGTGCATCTGTGCTTTACCTGAGTTGGTGTGTGTTAAACCATGTGTCAACAGATTAGCATTAGGAGGAGGGCCTCGAGTGTTTAAAATTCAGAGTATATCATTTGTATTGTATGGGTCAGGATATCAAGTTGGAAAGGGGGACCATCATCGCAAGATCAAAGTATATTTCAGTTAGCATAGAAACTCAAGAGTTGAAAAAGGAAAATCTAGATCAAGGCCCATTCAGTCAACTAATTCATCATCTAATCTGGGCTTCTTGTCACTTCATTTGTTATCCCTCAAAACCCACCAATGGCTGCTTGGCTTGGAGCAGGAAATTGCCCTTTGGCTTTCCAGGTGTTGCACATGATTTGCCTAAAACTCCTAAGAAATTTTGTGCTAAATATGTTCATGGTAGAATTAGGATAATGGAAGAGCATATTCAAGCCTTTAAGTGTTAAACATTCTCAAACAAGTAACAAAAACCTTCGATTTATGAACAATGTTTATGGATTTGCTTATAATTCATTGTTATATCATATATTGCCATAACTACCAATAAAGAGCTCAGGGGAAAAAAATGCAGTGTTGACAAATTTGTACCCAAATTGACAACTTAGGTTGTTTTCAATCTAGATTTGCCAAAAAAAATTGCTTGGAGTGATTTGATAGTTTTTTGCAATGTTGGGCATTTGAGTATTTTATTTTTCTTTTCAAACCACCATTGGAGTCATGTTGGAAGGTCTTGATTAAATGGGCCGTGCAATAAGAATTTACCTGCTATTTCCTTTTGTATTATTTTGGCATAACTGCTTTTTAAGAAAAGGTGTGAAATAGGCTCTTCATCTATTTAGTAGTTTGGACACATTTTGGTCCTCCCACTCTCTTTTTCCTATGGTTGTTCTTCATGGAGCAATATATTGAAACTATCTTGGTAGTATCATACCTCAAAAAAACTAAATCACTCATTGCAAGTTCAAGTTGTCTTCTGACATGATCATAAAGTTTACACTATGCATCATAGTATGGAAATTCTTTCTTTTCATTTTTCAGTGTTCTTTGGGTCGTTTCCAGTTCCATGACCCAAGCTTTATTGGTAAGCTAGTACAAGCTTGCTTAAACTATGCTATCATAAATTTTCCTCACTAAGGTTGATTTTGAAACACATCAAATTTGTTTACTGTTCTTTGTATGTAAAATTTTGTTGAAAATATAATAGTAACTTTGTGCTTATAGAAGATACTCATTTTGTTTACCTTGTTTCTTGCTTTTCTCATGTACCTTATCACAAGGTTTACAAATGCAGTAATGCATGAGCAGACCCATAATTTCACCAAGATGCGTTCTTCAATGGCAGCAGGGCATAGAGTCTCATGCCATGATTGTGCACATAAAAACCAAAACATAGTCGATTTTTTTAGGAAAAACTAAAACTACAAAAAAAATGTAGCCAACTTAATTAAATATACAAATAAAACATATAATATAAAATAAATATAAGCCAAAACAAATATATATTTTTATTTTACTTTATCAACAATAAAAATAAATATATATTATAAACTAATTAATTTTTGTTAGTAGAAAAGTTATTATTTAGTTTTTAAATATAAAGACACCAAAGTTTTAAATATATATTAATGCCTATAAATGAAACTATTAAAAAATAACATACAAGTATATAATGATTACTACACTTTTCAAAATAAAAACAGAACAAAAGAATTACTGAAATAATGAATCATGGCTTTTCTAAAAGTAAAATTAAAAGTTACATACAAAAGTAAAATAGCTCTTCAAATAAAAATACGATAAGTTTTAACTAAAACTTAAACTTTATGTGTCTATGTATGTATGCAGTAAATGAAATAGTTCTTAAGTAAAATAAAAAAATTCTTAAGTAAATAAAAGTGCTTGAAATTCATATTTCTCAGCTTTTTTAGATAGATGTATTTAAGATATCAATACTAATTTGTAATGATATTTCAGTGAGTCAGTTTCCGATTCTTCACTCCTCGTCACTCGTAGTCACCAATTTACATTCAAACTCATTAATTAATTTTGAAACATCCATGTACAACTTGAGATTCCATCTAAGTCCCTTCATTTTGTGAATACTGAACCACTATTGACATATGTTGTATGAGATAGCTCAGATCAGTTAAATCTATGCTTGGCTAACACAACTGAAACATTTTTTCAACACAATTTGCTATTTTAGTTGTCTTATTATTATCAATAAAAATGTACAAAATCATGACCTAATTAAACAAGCAGATGCTCTTTACATAACTCCATTATTGTCATGCCCTCAAAATTGTAACACTGAAATATAAAGCATTGAAATGTAAATAAATAAAATACATATTAAAATATATAAAGAAGAATATTAGCAATTTAATATTATTATAATGGGGTGCAGGCCGTAGCTCGGTTGGCTAAATCTTTCCTGTTGCAGGAGGTTGGTCACGAGGTCTAATCTCCCCCACCCCCGTGGTACCGGAGGGCGTGTCGCGCCAGCGCCACCGGTCACATTAAAAAGTTTACCAGGCACACTACAGTTTATAGGGGGTCGTGCTACCTGATTCTTGCAGTCTAAAAAAAAAAATTAATTTTATTATAATTATAATTATCATAAGATAATATTATAATTATAATCGAATACAACAATTTAGATATCAACAATACAAAATAAATATGTGATATTATTATAATTATTATTACAATAAGTAAATATACATTAAAATAAAGGGCACTTGGTGTAATGGTTCAGTCATGTTGTAAGCATCTATAAGGTGCTGAGTTCAAATCTCTCAATACAAACAAAAAACCATTAAAACAAGGAAACATAAAATATATTAATAAACATAAATAATTACACCTATTGAATGGCCCCAACCCTTAATGCTGGCCGACCAAGTCTATGGGAGAACATATACATTACTGGCCGACCACCTTAGTAAGGAACTCAAAAGACAATCACATATATATATCTGCTTAAGATCGGCCAAGGATAGTGAAGAAAAAGGATAAAAAAGACAAAACAGGAGAGAATATTAGTGGGTAGAGATTAAAGCTATTACACTGATTCATTAAGGGGAGGCAGTGATTAATCTTAAACAGAAAGGGCAATAATAGAATTAAATAAAAGAGGCTGACCTCCATTTAGGAATCACACCTCTTAGGAATGCCTCTTCTCTTAGGAAGAGTTCACACCCTTTACGAGGGGACACAATATGGTATAAATAGGAAGAGAAAATATAAGTTGAGGGGCAGAAATAGAATAAATATTCTCTGAGCATATAAAAGGGATCAGATTTAAAAGATTGCAGACATACAGATTTGTGCACAATCGAATGGGAAGGGGAAAAAATATATGTACAGGAGCAGAGATAAAATAGGCAGATCTAAGAGAAATATAGGCAGACCCTCATGAGGCATATACAGATTTGGAAGAGCATTAAAATGAAGGACATAGCATTCAAAGATAAATAATGATCTGCACTCAGAAAAGGAAATGGAATGGAACATAATCTGATTTAAAGCAGATTATGAAGCAGCGAATAAGGGAATGGGGAAATAAGGAGAGAAAGAGGAGTTTTTCTGAGCATAGCAGCAGATACATTGAAGCCGAAATGCGTGGGCAAAAGAAGATGGTTTAAGAAGAGGTATATGAAGACAATGACAACTCAATAAGGGAATCATTCAGGAATAAGAAATCTGAAAGAAGAAAAGAGAATCAAATCATGGAAGAAGAAATAAATAAGAAGTCTAGAACATATTTCTGAGTGTAGCAGCAGATGTAATCAGATAAGTAATTACGATTATACAATAATGATGCTTGCAGCAATTATTAATCCTTATTAGTCATTATACAATTGAAACTAATCTATTTGTTTCTCTTTAGGCAATATCTTCTGAATATTGAGAATAGACCCATTGAAGAAGAAGAATATTCAGACCAGCAATCATCTACAGGGAAAATCAATAAAAAGAAAATAGAGGTCTGTCATCCTCCCAATTGGAAATAATTGATAAGTTGGTAGCAGACTGATTTCTTGAATCAGTGTGATATTATTCTGGTTTAACAATAATTGGTCATGAAGGGATGAGGCAGGACTGCAAAGGGAGAACTGTGAGAGGGGCACCCTATTATGCAAAAGGGAGAACTGCTAAAAGGGCACCCTATGATGCAAAGGAGAACTGCTAAAAGGGCACCCTATTATGCAAAAGGGAGAACTGCTAGAAGGGCACCCTATTGCAGCCTCCCAACTATCCCTGAGTGAGTCAATTGTTGAAGAAAATGAAGAAAGGTCTTCAATCATAAGAGGAGAGGTTGGCATGATGGAGGAGAACTGTGTAAAGCCCTCACTAGGTACACCACCTCATGATGATGGTTGTGGGCAATTGGTTAAAGACCACTTGAGCCCACAGAGGATAAGATCTTGCTGTTGGGCCTAGGGGAGGGTACTTGGGGAACCTCATCATGTCCTCATTATGGTTGAGCCCACATACTCCTTGGGACTCATCATAATGATATGTATAATCTTTCTTAGACTTAGAATTAAATATATTTCATGGATTATGTCTGTCATATTCATCTAACATTGTTGCAGGTTTCCATGGCCAGACTTACATCATCTCTATTTTAAGTAGGAATTATATCTTTAACTATAATCTGCTATTGGTTTCATTTGGAATTGTGATTTCAGGGAAAAATATAGGGTGATCCCAAAAGGGGACAGTACAATTATTACTTGAGCAATTGTTCTTTCCTTTTGCCATTGCATTCCTTACATGCATGGAGTTGGTTTACTCAGTTTAATTTAAGAAGTAGAATGGGTTCCTAATGTTGCCTTCCCAAGCCATTAAAAATTTCGTAACAGTAAATTCTGGTGTAGGCCAATCTGTATTATGGTAAAATGTAGTACTTGTATATTCAAGCTGTAGGCTGACCTTTGTTTGAGAAAGCCTTACCTAGATATGTTAAACTGTCTACGTTGTTTGTTTTTTAACATAGCTAATTTACTTCTTATGAATGCCATGCTGTCTAAGGTTCACCAAAAGTAGTTCTGAAGCAATTTTCTTCAGCCTAAGGTGATATGTAGTACATGTATATTCAAGTTGTAGTTCGACCTTTGTTTGAGTAAGTCTTACCTATATATACTAAATTATCTATGTTGCTTGTTTTATGGCATAGTTAATTTACTTTTTATGAATTCATGCTGCCAAAGGTTCACCAAAAGTAGCTCTGAAGTGATTTTCTTTCACTTGATTTGATTCATGATTTACTTTATTTTGACATTTTTGAATGTCTTCACCTATGTTTTTAATGGGATACTAGAACTAAGTTTCGGCTTACTTAAGTGATTTTACATTTCTAGCACCTTTGATATTATTCAACCAGTTCTTTCCATAATGGAATTCAAGTGCACTTGGTAGCTTCTTCCATTTAAATAGTTAGATATCTACTGACTATTCTATTGAGCTTATGAAATTCTTTCAACTTTATCTGGAAGTGTTTGTGTATGTGGAATTTTAGTTTTTTTAAAAGATGGGTTCCTTATAGCTGTTGCTTGAATTGAATTGGTTCCTACTCAGATTTCTAGCCACAAATGATAACTTAAAAGCATTACTTTTTTTTTTCCAGGTTGGTTACAGTATTATGACAGAAGATAGATACTACCTTGGAAAGGTGGGTGGTGGCATCTTATTGGGTACATTTTTTTTGTCATGACATGAGTAATTTACTTGTCCATGGCTGACTGATAGTTTTTTTTGTCAAGATTCGTGATTACAAATTTAATATCAACATGGGGAATGTGACTTATCTTGAGTTTGATTCATTTGGAGTTCCTTTCATTCCCACTAGTGTGGTATGTACTATGTTGTACGCGTATACTTTATTTTTCTTTTATTTCTTAATTCTTTCTACAATTTTGAGGGTAGAAACCTAATTAAAGATGTTAATTTTTTTAGTGCTCTGTCTTAATATTTCAGGTAAGCACATATGGTTTACTTGTTGAAGATGTAATTGAAATTACATCAAATACAATAGTGGTGACCTCTGGTGCAGATGCTCGAGTGCAAAGACTGACAAAGGTATGTCTAACATTTTTTAATAAAATATGGGTGTATGATTCTGGTTGTCTTGAAATAACACCTATGTTGGAATGTTAGTTATTCATGTGTATGTCTGAGTCTATTGTTGTGACATTTAGATGGTGCAAATAATCACACATGCAATTTTGCTTCACCCTTGATCTCAAACTTCAAATATGAAATGAGCCCTGCTCTCGTGAATCCTTGTGTTGTGCTTCAAACAATCCTGGTGACAAAATCCAATGGTTCTGGAGGATATCATGGATCTGGATTCTGGAAATCTATTTCAAATGCTTAGCACTACAGTATTTTTTTTTTCTTTCATATTAGAAGTCTAAATATGAAGTTATAGATAAATCTTGATAAATAACCAACAAATATTTTCTGTTTGGTAAGTAAGACATGTTTCTTCAGATTGCTTCAGCCCTGATAAGGAACGTATTCTTTCTGGAGCCAACAATGGTCATGTAACACAAATATCAATTTCATTGAGAGTGATGGTTGAGAGTCCAATAGGTGCTTACTGCTTAGAAATGTGCTTCACAATGACTAATCTATCTGCTTGTAGCGTACAGATGTAAAATATCTGTTCTTCCTATGATTGGGTGTGAGTATGGGCCTACCACCCATTGATGTGCCAATAACGCTTGGTTCACTGGTGAGCTTGACAGTGTTTCAATCATCCACCAGGGTTTCATTACAGCTGTATTGTAGCCCGCCTGGTAGAACGAAAAAAAGAAGCAAAAATGTTGGGTACGAGTCCTGGATGATAATAGCAGTATAGACAGTCCTTATAAATCAACATCCAAGGCGAAAGAAGTCTGTATTTATTATTTTGTGATGCAGCTTCTCTTGTGTTTCTAGAAGCTTCCAGCAAGAAAACTCATATTGGCCCAATGATAAAACCAGTTGTAAACCACTGTTTTCTCTTACTTAAACATTGACCTTGTTTTTACAAAGTTGTGAACTTTTATTTCGTGACTTTTTATGCATGTACCGGGTGCAACTCTTGTATACTATCATCATTATATGTTCAATACTTTATAATTAAACAACCATTTGCATCTCTCCATTGGGGGTACCATTTTCCCTTGGTTTGAGTTCCTCCAACCATCTCCTTGTCATGGATTTTGTATTAACTGTTTTTTGTTGGCTTCTTTGTTGCTGGTAATGGCCATCTTTATTACTTCAATTTTCAAATTATATGGGCAATATTTCATTGCACGTCCTATCACATGGTAGATCTTGCAAAACTGACTACTCAAGTCTCAAACAATTCACACTCATGTGTCTTATTGCAGGACACATCATGCACCACACTTCCTTACCCTTCTTTGATGAGCCCTAAATTGCTACAAGTTAGCACACCTTTTCTATACCTTTACTATTCCTTCTTTCTCATTTTTATCCCAAAGTCCTCTCTTTTACAAAGTATTGCTTTATAATAAGAATAGTTGAAATTATAGGTTTTTAATTAAAATAATCAGAATTAGGTTATATTGAATCAATCTAGTCAGCTCACTTACTGCTCCCTGTTTATCTACTTCAGCAACAGTTTTCAAGAAGTCTATTAAAGGCATAGCTAAAGGGATTTTGAAGCTTTTAAAGCTGGTTTCAAAGAGATGGCGTGAGGAAATAGGTCATAGAGGTTAGAGCTTGTTCTAGGACACTTTGGTATCCATCTTTGGGTTGGCAAATTGTCAGCGCTCCCTTCGGGATTCGTGACATGGCTTAACCGCCTCCTGTGGATCTGTTAAATTTGGCGGTTGTATCAAGCATTAATAGGTCGACCTTTTGATGCAATGGCAACCGTGGGGCCAGCAATTGGTATCAGAGCCAAAGGTGTAGGGTTCGAATCCCCTCGGGTAACGCTGAGGGGGAGATTGTTGGCAGATGGTCAACACTCCCTTTAGGATTCTTGACATGGGTTAACCGCCTCTATGGATCCATTAACTCTGGCGGTTGTATCAATCATTAACAGGTCGACCTTTTGGTGCAACGGCAACCGTGGGGCCAACACTTTGCGACTTCGTTAGTCCCCCTTAAGAGACTTCAGCGGCCACCTGAGCCGCTTCAGCAACATTGCAACTTCAACAGCACGTGTAGTGACTTTGGAAGCAGTGTGAAAATGACAGTTGGATGACATGGACTCAGAAGGGCTGCTAGTGTCATCTTTTGACCAAAGTGACTCTAGGTTGTTAGATTGGATCACATATTTTGATGGGGAGATTGAAACAAATAGGAACATCTTTCATTTTGGGGATGGACATTTGATCAAGTTTTATCCCTTATTCTTAGGGATATTTTAAGACTATTATTTTCTGTTGAAGACTTATATTACAATTATGGCTTCTCAGTAGTGCAAATAATAATAGATAATATAGAAGATTTCTGATAACATTGTGTCAAAGATTGTCTCTATTAAATATTTCCTGATTTTTTTGTATTTGAGTAAGTGGTAGCAATTAAGGAACACAAGAGGAGGTTATGCTGAAGAGAAAGGGCCTGCTTCATGTCTGAGCCAAATTTTGTGAGTTCCACTAAGTTTATTTCAGTTATGCAGTGTGCTTGTCTTTTCCTTTCTGACTATTCATTGTGTATAGCACTATTAAATTCCCCTTTGAATAGTTTTTAGTTTGATAAATAAGTCTCAGGAATTAAAGGTAGGCTTCTTTTATTGTTACTACTGTGTGCTTCTAGCTTCAAATGCTCTTCTCTTCTACAAATCTTATTTCTTCTAATTAGGATGCATTCATTTAGACTCCTAAACTCTATACCTATTGCTGTTGATGTAGATTTGTGATGGCATAGTCGTTACCTTACATTCTTGTGGTCAACATTCAATTGGCAAGTGTAATTTTATAGAATTTTTGAGTTGCATTTCGATTGGGAAAAGAAAAAGGTAATTTTAGCTTAGGTAAGTATATCCTGTTGGAATTCATAATTTTTGGTGCTGTTGTCAGGGATGGTGTCAAGGACCTATAGACTACATAGTTTACAATTGGACCAATATCTCAGTGATAGGACTCAGTTAATGATTACAATTGCTTTTTTTAAAATCTCTAATTATACTGTTTAATTCAATCATATAAATGCATGAATCACAGACTTGACAATAGAGGTAGATTTCTTCTAAAAAAAAAACTACTACTATTCATGGTTTTGGTGTAGGAAGAAAAGAGAGGTACTACTATGAGATTATTGAGGCCATGACCACCAGCTCATATTCCAACAACATAGAGCAAGCCGAATTTGTCTAAGATTGAAGTTGAGCCTATCAAGGTTTTGATAGAATCAATAAGAGAGTAGTCAATTGGATACAAACTTGAGTTTTCCGAGTTTACTTCTCTTGTGTGCATCACTTCTCTGTTTGCATAAGAAAAGCTTAGTGAAGCAGAGTTGCCATTGAATTGATTGTGAAATCCACTAACTCTTGTCGTATATGATTTCCAAGAAGCTTTTTGTGCATCTTATGCAATTTGCAAAGTAAGGTCTCGGAAGCCTCCATTAAGGCAACATAAACCCCAAACTTCTGAGTTTAATGTTAATTGGATGCTGTGAGCAGCACCAAGTATGGTAGAAGAAAATGGGGGAGCTGAAAGGAATGTTGAAAGAGCTATTGGCAATAATGATCCAATAATTTTCAAATTTTCTATTATATTTCCCAAAGATGAAGCACCGATGAAAAAGATTCCACATATTGCTTTACACGTTTTTCATGTTTTAATTACTGAGGATCTTGACATGTTTATCTTTGAGTTTGAAGTGCTTTATCACAGCTGTGATTATCATTCTTCTCCTCAAAGTCTGGAATTGCTCTGAGATGGTTCATGGACTTGGAGAAAACATGATCACAACATGGTCGCATTTAGTGTCCACCCCTATTTTATTTTTTTGCCAATATGAAGACAACAACACAATCATGCCAATAATGATATTCAATTGTCATAAGGTCTGACACTGATAAACAGTGGTTATTCAAAGTGCTGATACAAGTGATTTTGATGCAAGTTCGCCCCAAAGAGTTGTCAATACATTAGATAAACATATTTATGAAGTACCCAGCACACATATACCTTAATTCGACAATTGGATAGGCTGGTACAGGCCTGAAAAATATCTGTAAGTATGCTGTAGCATGCAGAAAAGCAGAGATATTCACCTGGCACTTCAGAACTCACTTCCAACGCACCCCCAAAGGTCACAAGCAGAGTCAACACCCTGAAAGGTAATTCCCATGCACACCAAACTCCATGTAAGTACGTGACATCAAATTGGAGATGAGTATCAGATTTGAGCAGGTATGAAATATGTCTGAAACAGGACCAAACAGCAACGGGAAACTTCTAGAACACCCTCCCAAACTTGCACAAGACACTCCCAAGGTTGTCAATCAGCTTTGTACACACTCAACGCTGTTAAAAGGCCTTGGAATGCCAGGAGGTTAGCAACTTACAGGGTTGATAACTCTGATTATGTTGTTACAGGTTGACTGTATGGTGGTTATAGGACCTGGCAGCTATGAAGACTCATGAAAAGACCCCTTCCAAGCCACATTGAGCACCTCCCAGCAATAGAAAACAGTACCATATACACCCAACACCACAAACAGCCACAGAAATCAGAGAAAATGAAAGTTAGCAGACTGATATGAATATGTTAGGCATACCCAGCACCAGTTTGGTATTGGAAAACAGGAGCAGCCAGCCATAAACCTTCAAATATCCCTCCTAACCACGTTTCTCCAGCAAACCAACAACTGAAAATGATTGCCAAACACTAGGCGCCACCAACCGGAGTAAAAAGGAGCCCAAAACCTAGGCGCTCCAGCCTAGAAATGACACACCATCCCTCTAGGTGCCTACAAGAATGCTATGGCCTGCTCCAATAATTTGTATTTTCCTGCAATCAATCAAAATTCCCTCCAACTAGGGTTGGCCAAGGATGGGAAGCTCAGTAGATGCCAACACAATGAATTTCGTCCTTTCCAACAACTCCTATAAGCTTAACAAGCATTGTATGGCCAGCTAGGGCATGTGGGCAAACCTCCAAATGGTACGGCCAGCCAAACAATACTGAGAATGCAACAAACTATCACCAAAATATTTGGAAATGATCTCCAATACTGACCCAACAATCTGCAATCAAAAGACTTTGTAAATCTTCATTTTCAAAATCCCAAATCAGCAAATGCTGAGAAAACAATGGTGACTCCTGTGTGGAATCACTCCAACCAGATAGGGATTGTCTTTCAGATCCAAAACCAGCAACCAAAAGAGGGTTTTCATCCTCAATTGATCTTCGAAGAACTCGCAAGTTCAATCCAGCAACATCATGTTATGTGTACTCTTCTGCATAATCCAAATGAAAGCCCAAGGCCTCCTTTTATAGAGTTGGAGGGAAATAATCCAATTTGAAATTTAAAATAAAGCATTTCCCACACAAACACCCTTTTGAAATATTTAACATGTCTCATGTGTTAGTCCCCTTCCGCTAGGCGTCCACTTTAGGGGGACATAACGTTCCTTTATAAAATTAAAACAATAAAGTAATATAATATAACATTAGCCTTATAACTTTAGTGCATAATTTAAATATTCCCAACCAAGTTGCAGAAAGCACCGCCAAGGCACCCAAAGCCAAGAAGAAATTGAAGTTGAGGGATGATGATAGGTGCCAACTGGAAACTTACTAAAAATATATGTACTCTCCAAGAAGTGTGGAGAATAGCCCAAGAGGCCCAAAATGCTTTTAAAAGCATTACTACAAACTAGAATAACAACTGAGCTCAAAACCGTCATCAGATGCTAAGAATAATTGAATGTGAGCTCTCCAAGAAGTTTGGAGTTCTCTCTCAGCACACGAATAGGCTTACGAGATAACTCGAAAATTGATCAAAAGCTCACAAAATAATATGGCGTAAAAATGGAGACATTGCATTGCAATAATGTGCTAAGTTTCTTCATAAGTATCAAGACTATTGTAAACCAAAAGATATTTGTGATGACATCTTTGGAATGTCTCAAAGAGAAGATGAGGCACTTGAAGACTATCTAGAACAGTTTTTTGTTTTGTCATCAATGCTTTTGACAACGCAAACTAGAGCTTGATTCACTTAAGCTTATCTTGTTACAAGGAATTCAAGATGAGCATGGAGATTGCAACCTTATTAGGTCTAGTGATGTATCTAAGTTAAATTTTGATGGAATATGTGAAATTTGTGGAAATGTTTTTTAGATCTCTCTCACAAACCACATGGGCCTATCTTGACCTTGGCGGTCAAGCTTCTTGTGTAACTACAAGAGTTATTGAGAAAGAGATAGGGAATTTGTTGGAGGACCTCAAAATGGATATACTAAATCATATGGGAAAACAACTTGATACTTCGTATGCCAAGAGAAACAAGAAGATGAATATAAGTCTTTGGTGGTGTTCTGTCCAATATGTTGCAAATGACATCCTATTGATCATTGCCTTATATAGAACCAAAATATCCAACCTAGAGGAAGTACCTAGGAGCACTACCCTAAATCCTTTGCTTATGGAGGAAATGAAACCAAAGGAACAAGTTTATTTTAATGGCTTAGTGTCGTCAATCTTGGCAACTTAAGCCAATGCAAAATTTGGGTATAGCTTGTGATCTCTAGTATGCTTATTCAAGTTTTCAAAATTTAACCTTGCTTAATCATATCCTATGTAGCTCAATTGGTATAGAGGATGGCAGCAATATAGACCACTGCATCGACAACCATATAGCCAATAGTGGTTAGCTTGGCACTCCTAGCCTTAGTTTTCTTAGCCACTAGCACAATAACAATGGTGGGGTGGTTTTGTATGTCCACCACTGCAAGAAAGATTCCCATATAATACTAATTTATCTTTATAAATCAAGCATTACTACCGCCAAAACCTATTTCTACATAACCATCATCATCTACACAAGCTCCAATAACCTTGATGCCTAATCAACCTACATTGAACCAGCCCAATGATAAATCCATACAATTGGTATAAAAGGGGAATATACAATTAATGTGCTTGATATCAATGAATTGCAACTATGATTTGGGAAGGTTTTGCAATGTCCTCCACCAATCATAATAGAACTAGAAGAGAAAGAAGACTCTTCTTTGGAGAATGAACCAACACCATAGGTAAATTTGCAACCAAGTAGGATCTAGCTCCCCCATTTCCTAAAAGGTTAAAAATGTTGCATGAAGAACTCAAGCCATAGTTTGACTTTGTTGGTGAATTGAAAAATGTATGTGTGGCAATTCCATTATTTCAAGTCATTTATCTTTTTAAGATGTACCAATTTATATGAAAACTGTTAAAGAGTTTGCCTTAAAGGGGAAGAAAAAGAAAGACCCACAAACTAATCATATAATTGGTCAATTAGCTGAATTAATGTTATGATAGGTAATTGTACCTAAATATGTTGATCCAAGCAGTAGTATAGTTATTGTTTGCATAGGGTCCACTTCAATTCTGGATACCTTGGTGGATCTTGTGTGGCAATTGATGTTATGACCAAAGACAATTGACAAATTACACCTAAAAGGTCTTAGAAAAACTCATATGGTTCTACAATGGTAGATCATTTCATGGCCAAACTAGGTGTGATTGAGGACGTAAGCATCTTTGTAGACTCTTAGGAGTACCCAACACACTTTACAATTTATAACCAAAATTACAGCTAGGGGGTCATCCTCTCATTTTGGGAAGGCCATGGCTTGCAATAGCTAGTGCATGTATTAGTTGTCAATTAGGACACATGGTTATTTCTAATGGGAATCAAACAAAAGAATTGACCTCGTGTGGACCTACCCTACCATTCCTTGAAACAGAGGAATATTTATGGGTAGAATGTGATAATATAGATAATGTGTCCACTTAGCCCATCTTAATGGTTGACCAAAGTCTTGTCTTGTGTGAAATTGATGAAGGCATAATTGTTTCAAATTTATTTCAAAATGTATATTCTCATAGCTTAGTGGTAGAACATGTGTTATTTCATGAATGTACAAATGATTTGTGTCTTTTGGGAAATTTCCTTTAATACTTTTCAGTATTTTTTAACCTTTCACCACCTACTATCTCATTGCTGTATGTATAGTCCATTTTTAGCAATCAACCACTTCATCTAGATCACAACTGATGGAAATGTTACTTGGGAGAACATTAAACATAAATCCACACTTGGAGTCAACATAGTTCAAAGAAATGACAATTTGTGCCATCATAGTTTTGCATTTGCATGGGACTATTAGGGCATGAGGGGCATACACCTATTCACATACACACATTGTTGAAAACTGATTTGATTGTATCCATTTTTGCTTGAGTCATAACCCTCTTATGCAATTTGGCCTTATTTTGGCCATCATAGGTAACTAATCTAAGATTGTTTCTAATAGGTCTCCTTTGGTCAAAGTTTCTATAAGCATTGTTCTTCATCACCTTGTGTGCCTATCATGTGTTAGAAGTTGCAAAGGTCCCCAAAGTTCTAAGTATGGATGTTTTATGTTCAAATTTCTAAGGACTATGAATATGTTGGAATTTTGGAGTTTCCCTTCTTGGTGTGCCTTTCATCCCAACTCCATCATTTCCTTTGTCCCTGTTGTACCCAAACCAAATTTTTTGCTTCATTAAGGCATTTTGCTTAAAATGGTCTAAACCTTGTAAAAATGATGTCAAAACGTAGTTTTTGGGAAAATCAAGTATGGAATTTGAGTCAGTTTGATGTCAGGAAGATATTGGCAAAATTTGAAAAAAATTGAAAATTAGGGTTTTTGAACCCCTGTTTTTAGGTCAAAACCCTAAAAATTGAAACTTGTCAGAATTGATTGAAAATTGTTTTGATTGGCTTATTTTGCTTCACGATCGCAATGGTGAAGTCAGATTCAGTTAAAAGTCAGTTTAAGTCTGGTGGGTAGTTTTTCGCTTTTTTAGGCGGAAAATTAGGAGCTTTGAGGTCGTCAATGGCAGATGGCCAGAGACCAGGTGTCGAAATCTAAGCCTAAAACACTCAAATGAAGAATATGTGGCAGGATATGTTCAAAATGATGCTTCATCTCGAAGGGGATTTTTGCCGAAATGAAAATCATCAAAAATTTTCTAAATCTAGAGCAAAAGAGCCCTTGGAGGCCAGGGGCGCCCTAGATTTCAGAGGCCCAGATTTCATTTTCGAGATTTGTCACTTCCAAGAAGGCTTCTCAGGAATACTGTCAGCTTTGCAATGAGCCTACCAGCCAGCCTGAAAGATTTGTCTAGCACTTGATACAGGAGATTGAACGAGAAATGAGGGAGATGAAAAAATGACTAACATTGGAGTGAAAAGCGCGCCCTTAGCCAGGGGCGCCCATCTTTTTGAGGGACCAGATGGACATTTATGACCAAATGATACCTAGGATGTTTGTCTCAAACTTGATCAGGCTTCGCAACAAATCCCTTAGCGGGTTAATCTGAGTTGCTACTTTGTCGGAATTAGGAGTCAAACATAAGGTTTAATCATGGTCAAAATCTCAAGGAAACAACAAAAGCGCCCTTGGAGGCCAGGGGGGCCCAAGGTTTTCAAGCCTTAAAAGCAGTCTTTCTGGTGATCTCAAGTATTCATTCTATCCGTGACACTGTTAGCTTTCCGTTGCATACCTTAGTTAGGTCAAAGGATAAGTCAACAACCTGCAGCTGGGGATTAAGTGTGATATTAGCCAGTTTGTAAAATGGCCAAGTCTGGGAACAAAAGTGCCCTTGGAGGTCAAGGGCGCCCTTGATTTTAACCCAGCAGATGATGTTATTTGGAAAAGTGCTCTCCAAGAGCTCTTGTGCAGAATGGAACCAACTCTGTAGTGAGCCTGCTTGTCAGTTCTGAAGTTTTGTTGAATGCCGGAGAATGCGAGCTGAAGGGAGGTCAGAATCACCTTCCAAAATGATGAAAATTTTGACTAAGTCTGAAGCCAAAAGCGCCCCTGGAGGCCAAGGGCGTCCTGAATTTTGAAGCCTCAGATTTCAAAATCAGGCTTTGCAGCCTCAAGGAGTGTCTTGTTAGTTTTGATCCTGCTCTTTAATGAAACTGTCAACTAGTCTTTTGGACACATCAGTTAATCAAGGGGCGCCCTGAATTTTGAAGCCTCAAATTTCAAAATCTGACTTTGTAGCCTCAAGGAGTGTCTTGTTAGTTTTGATCCTACTCTTTAATGAAATTGTCAACTAGTCTTCTGGACACATCAATCAATCAAAATCTGTGGTCGAACATGGGCTCCGGTGAAGTTTGTGAAATGAAAATTTCAAGAAAATTTCTTAACTTTGGAAAAGTGACGCCTAGAGTCAAAGTTTGACTTTTTGACTCAAGTGCATGAAGCGCCCTATAAAGGTGGAGATTGTAAACTGAAATTAAATATTGTTTAATTCTCAGTTGATCGACTTCAATTGAACTTATTTTTCCTTGCAAAAGGGGCGATTTATTTTTGCATGTATTGTTAACTGAATTTGGTCCAATCAGAAGCTAGTGCTCTATTTAGCGCGAATTTCTCAATCAGTTAACTGAGTTTTGGGGGTCCAATCAGAGGATGCCTTACATTTTTGAGGTCCAATCAGGGTGGCGCCTAAGTTTAATGCAATTTGTGACGCCTCAAGGCTTAAATTTATTTATTTAAGTCATGTGGGCGCCATTATTCTCATAACAGGTTCAAGCAAACACGATTTTCTTGAGCAAACAAAGATCTGAAGGTGCTTCAAGTAATATTTTTCAGTGTTCTTCGTAGTGCCAGGTCCAGATTGTTTAGAAGATACATTTTCCAAACTTCATTTTTTGAGTGCATGCAGACTTCATCAAATCTAGTTCAAGCATAGGCGACCCTTTGAGGCTGAATAATAACTTCTATTTTTCTATCTCAAATTCTTCTATTCTTGTCTTAGGTTTTCTCTTGCATGTCAAAGTAAACGGCGAAATTTTCAGAATCTGATCATTTGGGTTCACATATTTCAGCGACAACAACAAAACCCATGTCTTAGATTTTTTTGAGAAAATTGCCCCGTTGCTTCCATTTTGAAGCACTGTGCTTTTTTCCGAAGATTCCTTTGCATGTGGGCCAAGAACACATATTTTCCAAAATCGGATCATCTGGGTTGCCTTAGAATTCCATTGCCTACAATACCCATGTTCTAGATTTTCTCAGGGAAATTTGCCTCGGAAAGCTCTAAAACCCCTACAGTTCTTGATTGAAAAACCTTTGCATGATTTGTTAAAACTCATATTTTTGAATTCCTGACAATCTAGGTTTGCTTAGAATTCAATTCTCTACAAAACCCACGTTTCAGAAAAATTCTGAAATTTTTTCCCGCAGCTAGGTATTTTTAGCCTCATCCAGAGCTTTTTTCAGCTTTTTCTGAAAGTTGTCCTAACATACCCGACTTTACTGTCAAAAATCCAGATTTTCAAAATGCAATTCATCCCCATAGATTACAAGGCCAAATTGATCTTGATAAACGACTTTTTGAAAACCCGAGACACCGGCTTGGGTCATGTCTATCCAGTGGTCAAATTGAGCATGTTGGAAGGTACCAACAGCACTACAATCAAGAATCTTGAGCATTCCGGGTTGCTGGCAGCAATGTCTATTCCTATCACGACTTTTGATCTTGAGTTCTTTCTTGCTTGCATTAAGCATTACGACTCGTCCACAAGACAAATCAGATTAGTTGATGGGAGAGTCATTTGCAGCCTTAAGCCGAGGGACGTTGAGAAGTGCTTTGCTATTGCTCCTCGCCCAGACAATTTCACTGTAGTCATTGAGGCTTGTGATAAGATATGGTATGGAGACAAATGTAATGTCCCCTTCTAGTTGACGTCTCTCAGAGCTAGTGATTAGCCTATTATGCGACCCTCGTAGGCTGATAGGATGGATAGAGGGTCTTGTTGGAGCTTGGCTTGGCTTCGGATTGTCAGAACTTACCAGTTGGCTTTCGTTCGGGGTCATTCGGACATCATTTGCCTGACTTGCTATTTTTAGTAAGTTAGGTCATTCAGCGGAGCACCCCTGCTATTTTTAGCAGTATGGTTTGGTCATGTGCAAAACCAATCACTTATTCGCCAGCTTCGGACGGTTCGTTAATCGGACATAAATTGAGAAAGATATTAATATTTTAATTGTCAAATTAAATATTAATTATTGAAGCTTATATTATAAAGTTATAATATTATTTAATATTATAACTTAAGTGATTTCTTGAAGGGTTCGACCAACATTGAAGGGGGCCACTTTTTAATTATATTTTATAATTAAAAGTGCGTCGAGACTATTGAAAAATTAAAAGTTAAAATTCAACTTTTATTTAAATGATGCCTTTTGAGGAAAAAGTCGACTTTTTGAGGTTATAAGGGTTTCATTGGGATTTGAGCTCATTATGTTGAAAAATCGAATTTTTGATCAAGTCTTCTTCTGAGAATAGAGCCAAGGGTTCCAGTTTTCATCTTGCATTGGAGAACGAGCCATCATCAGTGTGTGCAGTTCAGAGGCTGTGAGATATCAGCTGATTTATTGCCTGTCGGAGAGATAGCTTCATCCAGAGGTTATCACAGAGCTTCAATCATTGAGTTATCATCAGGGTTTTGGTTTGAAAATCATCTGGGAAGGGTTCTTCAGTATTGGCGACCATTTTCCAAGTTCCAGACATATCTTTTAAGTTCCATACAGATTTGTTACTGCTGTTGTTGAGCCGTACTAGGCTGTTGCTGGGCCGTACTTCCTTGTACCAGGCCGTACCATTCACACTGGGAAAAGCGCTTCACCTTTGGGCAGTGTGTCTTCACCAACAGGGGCGCATTTTCATCTAGACTCATTTTGGATCATCAGGCGCAGGGAAAGTTGGAAATCCATGATGGGCGTATCATTCCAATAGCTTCATAGGTGGCTGCAACAATCAGGTTTTTCATCAATAATATTGTTGCTTTTGTTTTGCATGTTACCAGATCTTATCTGTAATCAATCTAGAAGATTAATAAATTGACTGGCATGATTAGATCCCGTAGTTTCCATCATTATTGGCATTGTAATATTTTATTTACATTTTAAAGCAATTTCTTTCAAAAATCGCAACTTTCATTTGTTCATGCAAAAACACAAAAAAACCAAAAATGTCCGAAAACAAGGAAAAACAAGCAGTTTCAGAGAAAGTGAGAACAGGGGTTTCTACAGTGGTATCAGAGCTAAATCCTGCCATCCTGAGGGTTTAGCAATCTTATGTAGCCACAAGAGGTTGGGCCTCATAGATATTATACTCGCAGGAGAGCCTTGATTGACAAGCAATAGGGTTTGAACAGGCAACCGGGTACCATGGCTGACAGAACAGATATTCCTCAAAACCCTAGGGATTAGGACGATGCAGAGGTTCTACACACTCTTAGAGATTTACGAGCAGGTTAACGGCAGTCCAACGATGTACTACAGCAGTTGGTAGTGGCAATACAGAGGTTAGGTATGCCGAGGAGACCGTCACCACATCGTGACGAGAACAGGAGTGATGCAGGATCACGGAGAGCACCTAGGACTGTTTCATGGACAACAGACAAGCCAACTAGGCCTACATTTGTGAGACAGGTGCCCGATGAGGCTGTTGCAGGTGAGGAGCATGAGGATTTGTTCGCTGATACACTTATGGCAGCGAACGATGAGTGGGAGTTAGTACCACCTGAGGTCAGAGAGAGGATTACCTTTGACAGATTTATCACACAGAGGAGAGAGCATCTCAGGAGCCGACAGGATTGGAGGCCTAGACATAATAATAATAGCAATCTGAAGCATGCCACAAACAAACTTACTCTAGCTATGTTTGACGGTAGTGGCAAGGTCACAGCACAGGCCTGGATCAGTAAACTTGATACTTTCCTCACATTGCGTCCTATGGCTGAGGAGGATGCTATTAGGTATGCTACATTGCATCTGGAGGGAGCAGCTTATGACTGGTGGCATCACGGAATGGTGACACTCCAGCACGATCGTATCACCACATACTAGGAGTTCGTTGACAGGTTGGTGGAACGATTCGACAGGAAGGATCCAGAATCCTATTTCAGAGATTTGGCTCAGTTGCGATAGAGTGACAGTTTGGAGTCTTACATAGGTGACTTCCAGCGATTGTCGGTTATGGTTCCTAATATTTCAGAGAGGCGACTTCTTGTGCTTTTCATGGAGGGACTGTTGGAACCATTGAGAGGTTGGATCAAAGCATTTGATCCTTCTTCGTTACTAGAAGCTATGAAGAAGGCACGTAGCATGGAATTTGCAGCACCGTCCAGCAAATTCAACTCCAGAAACACTTCTTCATTTCGGGACAATAAAGGATTCAATAAAAACAGAGAGAAATCAGATTTTAAGAGTGATTCAAAGGGAAAATCAGCAGCACCCTTGGATTGTGAGGCTCTTAATGATTTACGCAGGAAGAAGCTTTGCTTCTACTACAAAGGTCCCTATGATGCTAATCATGATTGTCCCTTGCGGCCTAAGGGCAAGGCCAATCGAGTGATGTGGGCTTATTATGAGGAGTCGGAATCTAAGAGTTCCAAACAGCAGGAGAGTTCTGAGGAGTCAGAATCAGAGGCTTCAGAGCCTAAGGCAGAGGCAGAGTCAGAGCTCCAGATTCAGGAGGCACGATTGTCTAGCATTCAGCAGGAGGGTTCATTTAGACTTCGTGGAGTTTTGGCAGGACAAAGGGTTATTACCCTTCTTGACACAGGAGCCACCCACAATTTTATTGATGCTAGATTTGTGGAGAAACGCGGACTCATAACTGAGGAGTTCGAAGGCATTAGGGTTAAGGTGGCCGATGGTTACACTCTCAGGTGTGATCGTATGATTAAGGATCTCCCCTTGCGCTTGAATAACTATGAATTCAAGGTTGATTATTACGTGGTGAACATGGGAGATATTGATTTAGTGTTGGGCATGAAGTGGCTTCATTCCCTTGAGGAAGTCACTCTTCGTCTCAAAGACATGGAGATTCGGTTTGATGTGGATGGGAAGACACATATCTTGAAGGCCATTCGAGACAGTAATGTCAAGACTATTTCCTTTCGTCGGATGGAGAGACTCATGCGACATGACATGGTAGAGTGGGTTGCCGAGTGCACATTGACACCTATTCAGGAGGGACAGCATAAGGCCGAGTATCATCCTGACATTCAGCAGTTGAGAGTTAAGCATGAGAAGGTTTTCAGTGATATTCCACCAGGGAGACCTCTAGACAGGGGTATTGAGCACATTATAGAGCTTGAGGAGGGCGCTAAGCCCGTCATGATTACTCCGTACAGGCATCCTAAGCGGCTTAAGGATGAGATAGAGAAGACTATCAAGGAGCTGCTTGCTATGGGTCACATTCGACCTAGTAAATCACCATTCGCTTCTTCAGTTGTTCTAGTGAAGAAGAAAGATGGTACCCTTCGCATGTGCATCGATTACAGAGTCCTGAATAAGAGGACCATCAAAAACAGGTACCCCATACCTCGTATAGATGAACTTATTGACGAGCTCCATGGTGCAAGTTATTTCACAAAGATAGACCTGAGGTCAGGATATCACCAGATCAGAGTTCGTGAGCAGGATGTTGAGAAGACTGCATTCCGTTGTCATTGTGGACACTTCGAGTTTGTGGTGATGCCATTTGGGCTAACCAACGCGCCAGCGACATTTCAGTCCACCATGAACAGGGTCTTCCACTCACTGTTGAGGAGATATGTACTTGTCTTCTTCGATGATATTCTGATTTACAGCAAAACTTGGCAGGAGCATTTGGCTCATTTGGAGACTGTGCTCAGTATTTTGGAGAGGGAGTCCTTGTACGCCAAGGAGTCCAAATGTGATTTGGGGATGATTGAGTTGCTCTACTTAGGTCATATCATCAGTGCAGAGGGAGTGCGGATGGATCTTGAGAAGATCCATGCTATTATAGATTGGCCTACTCCGGCGAACCTTACACAGCTGCGAGGATTTCTTGGCTTGTGTGGTTTTTATTGCAGATTTGTGAATGGTTATTCACGCCACGCAGCACCTATGACGGATTTGTTGAAAAAGGGTGCATTCTGTTGGACTCCTGAGGCATAGGAGTGTTTTGTGAGGTTCAAGGAGCTGATGACTACGTGTCCAGTGTTGGCACTGCCAGATTTTACGAAGCCTTTTGAGCTTCAATGTGATGCTTCTGGTGAGGGCATTGGAGCGGTGCTTATGCAGGACAAGCACCCTATTGTTTATGAGAGGCGAAAACTCAGAGGACTAAAGAGTCTCTACAGTATTTATGATAAGGAGATGCTGGCCATAATGCATGCCTTGGCCAAATTTAGGCAGTACCTCGTGGGCAGTAAGTTTTGCATTAAAACTGACCACAACAGTTTGAGGCATTTCCTGGGGCAGCGAGACTTGAATGATCGTCAGCAGAAGTGGGTGAGTAAGTTACAGGCATATGATTTTGATATCACCTACATCAAGGGCACCCGGAATGTAGTGGCTGACGCTCTCTCACGCAGGCCTTATCTGAACTCTATGGTTCACATTGCAGAGGACTGGAGGCATTTGATTGTGGCAGAGTATGCCAAGGATACTTGGGCATCCAGTATTGTTGAGGGAACTATGATTGACACCAGGTATACACTTGTGAATGACTTGATCATTTACAAGAACAGGATTTTATTGATCCCAGGATCAGAGATGAAGAATACTATTATGCAAGCCTTTCATGATGTGCCCACAGCAGGACATCCCGGGTATTTTAAGACATACAGACAGATACGGGAAAGGTTTACATGGAAAGGTCTTAAGGCGGATGTTCTTCAGTATGTGCGTGAGTGCCCTGTTTGTCAGCAGAACAAGCAGGAGAACACGTATCCGGTAGGATTATTGCAGCCACTTCCGATTCCTAATAGGAAGTGGGAATGCCTGTCGATGGATTTTATTACGGGCTTGCCTAAAGCCCAAGGACGAGATTGTATATATGTAGTTGTGGATCGGCTAACGAAGTATGCCCACTTCTTCCCGATCACCACCACCTACACAACTACACAGGTAGCAGAGGTCTTCTTCCGTGAGGTTTTCAGATTACATGGGTTGCCTCGGAGCATAGTTAGCGACAGGGATAGTCGGTTCTTGAGTCACTTCTGGCAGGAGGTGTTCAGACTTTGTGGGACCGAGCTTACACCGAGCACCAGTTACCACCCGCAGACTGATGGTCAGACGGAGATAGTGAACAAGTGGGTGGAAGGTTACCTTAGGAATTACATTGCAGGGCAGCAAAAGGCTTGGGTCAAGTGGATTTATTTGTGCGAGTATTGCTACAATACTACGTTTCACATGACCATTCAAATGTTCCCTTTTATGGTGTTGTATGGTTATGAGGCGCCGAGCTTTCTGGATTTGCTACTGAGTGACAGTAGAGTGCCGAGTGCTGGAGATTTGTTGCAGGAGAGTCAGGACACTATGAGGGCTCTCAAGGAGAATATTGCTAAGGCACAGAATCAGCAAAAGCAGTACGCAGATTAGAAGAGGACAGAGAGGTCTTTTGAGGTGGGAGACATGGTTTATCTTATGCTGCAGCCCTACCGCCAGTCTACTCTTAGGAAGAGTTGTTCGGAGAAGCTTAAGCCACGGTATTATGGTCCTTTTAGGATTCTGAGGCGTGTTGGAGAGGTGGCTTATGAGCTAGAGCTTCCGGCGGATAGCAAGGTCCACAATGTTTTTCATGTGTCACGTCTCAAGAAGGCGTTGGGACACTGTGTGGTACCTTCAGCAGTTTTACCTCCCTTAGATGACGAGGGAAAGTTGATATTAGTACATGAGTCTATCCTGGAGTACAGAGAGAGACAGTTGCGTAGGAGGACTATCAGGGAATATTTGGTGAAATGGAGAGATTTGCCAGTGGAGGATGCTAAGTGGGAGAGCGAGGATATTTTGTAGCATCCGGAGTTGAGATTGCTTGAGGACAAGCAATTTCAGGAGGGGCGGACTGTAATGTCCCCTTCCAGTTGACGTCTCTCAGAGCTAGTGATTAGCCTATTATGCGACCCTCGTAGGCTGATAGGATGGATAGAGGGTCTTGTTGGAGCTTGGCTTGGCTTCGGATTGTTAGAACTTACCAGTTGGCTTTCGTTCGGAGTCATTCGGACATCATTTGCCTGACTTGCTATTTTTAGTAAGTTAGGTCATTCAGCGGAGCACCCCTGCTATTTTTAGCAGTATGGTTTGGTCATGTGCAAAATCAATCACTTATTCGCCAGCTTCAGACGGTTCGTTAATCGGACATAAATTGAGAAAGTTATTAATATTTTAATTGTCAAATTAAATATTAATTATTGAAGCTTATATTATAAAGTTATAATATTATTAAATATTATAACTTAAGTGATTTCTTGAAGGGGTTCGACCAACATTGAAGGGGGCCACTTTTTAATTATATTTTATAATTAAAAGTGCGTCGAGACTATTGAAAAATTAAAAGTTAAAATTCAACTTTTATTTAAATGATGCCTTTTGAGGAAAAAGTCGACTTTTTGAGGTTATAAGGGTTTCATTGGGATTTGAGCTCATTATGTTGAAAAATCGAATTTTTGATCAAGTCTTCTTCTGAGAACAGAGCCAAGGGTTCCAGTTTTCATCTTGCATTGGAGAACAAGCCATCTTCAGTGTGTGCAGTTCAGAGGCTGTGAGATATCAGCTGATTTATTGCCTGTCGGAGAGATAGCTTCATCCAGAGGTTATCACAGAGCTTCAATCATTGAGTTATCATCTGGGAAGGGTTCTTCAGTATTGGCGACCATTTTCCAAGTTCGAGACATATCTTTTAAGTTCTGTACAAATTTGTTACTGCTGTTGTTGAGCCGTACTAGGCTGTTGCTGGGCCGTACTTCCTTGTACCAGGCCGTACCATTCACATTGGGAAAAGCGCTTCACCTTTGGGCAATGTGTCTTCACCAACAGGGGCGCATTTTCATCTAGACTCATTTTGGATCATCAAGCGCAGGGAAAGTTGGAAATCCATGATGGGCATATCATTCCAATAGCTTCACAGGTGGCTGCAACAATCAGGTTTTTCATCAATAATATTGTTGCTTTTGTTTTGCATGTTACCAGATCTTATCTGTAATCAATCTAGAAGATTAATAAATTGACTGGCATGATTAGATCCCGTAGTTTCCATCATTATTGGCATTGTAATATTTTATTTACATTTTAAAGCAATTTCTTTCAAAAGTCGCAACTTTCATTTGTTCATGCAAAAACACAAAAAAACAAAAAACGTCCGAAAACAAGGAAAAACAAGCAGTTTCAGAGAAAGTGAGAACATGGGTTTCTACAACAAAGAAAGATCCCAACGAAAAGTTGCTCAGAGATGGTTAAAAGTGCATAAGACCAACATGCCAAAGAAGGTTGGTTGTGGTGAGTTCAAGGATGAAGCTGCTATTTTGATAACTTATCTCAACTAGGTTACAGGTCAGGAGGAAGCTAATATTTTCCGACCGTGGATGTTCTATGTCATTTCTTGGATCATCAATGGTAAAGAACATTTTGACTGGGCCATGTTAATCAGCGAGTGCCTTCACCAACAAATCATTGGATTCCTCAAAATCCACAAGTTTCACATGGTGTCTTATTTGGTCTACTTAATTGTGTTTCAAGGCAATTTTAGACACTTGAAGGCCAATGGAACTCTTGGCGTTTAGCATGTTCACGAATATTACTCTCAATTGGAGTTCTCAAAGGCTGGACAGGATTTCAAAGCGGTGAATGATCACTTTCTCATGAAGACAGTCAGAGACCTCGATAACGAAATGCACATCAGGGTTTCACCAAAGGAAAAATCAGCAATGGAGAATTGGGCGGATTGGTTCATTCAATTCCCCACTTTCACATATATTCAAGTGTATGGTTACACCGGAGAGCCTCTGATGCTACTGATGTACTCGTCAGACCAAGTCCTATTTATGGAGTTTCTAAGACAAGCTCAGGAGGTTCACTCTTTTCTTTGCAGTCGACACAAGCCAACATTCACCTTTCCTTTCAGATGGGGTATTTACAAATGCAAGGTAGTTGCTGATTGCAAGTTAATGACGAACGAGTTAGAGAAACTCAATCTTAGGTTTCTCATCGAGAGGCGTTCTTATGATCCTTTGGGTTATTATGTGGCTCGGTTGGAGCGAAGTATTTCACACAGGCCAACACTTGAGGACTTTTGGGCCAATTGCGAAGACAAATTTGAAGTGCGTTGACGTCATTACTGCAGACTTACTATTGCCCAAATCGCTGATTTCCTATCAGAGGATGTTGAGGGTTTGTTAGATGATGACATAGAGGTTTTCTTAGCTCGTTCGTCAAAGATTAGGTTGCTCACCAGCCACTTCACCAACCAGATTGGTATGCTAGGGAGAGTACTTCAATTGAGGATGTGTCAGAGACAGTTATCAAAACCAACATGCACTTCTTGGAGAGTAAGAGAAGGCACAAGACAGTTCTAGTCACAGACCCGCCAGTAGGGTTTTCCTCACTACCTTCTACCTCAAGATCAAGGCCTCGATTTAAGGTTATTTGAAGCCACCTAAAGGTGTTAGAGTCAGTGGGAACACAAAGGGGAGAAGTATCGACAAGCGGAAGTAGAAGCAAGTTGAAAGGACGCTTGAAGTTCTAGTGGAGACAGTCATACAGGCTGAGGCAGATTCATCTCCTGGTTCACCAATTTCACCATAGTCACCTCCCATTGATATAGATTTGGAGCCAAAATCGCTAGTTTGGCCAACCTCAGTGCCAGTTGATCCATTAGAGGTTGATACAACAGCGGTCTCTCCTCTGGAAGATAACATTGTTCATTCATGTTGGCTTGAGAGGTCTTTGGGAAGACAGAGGTGAGAGCCTTCATATAAGCTTGATTTGTCTGAGTTTGGCGATCCTTATCAGGAAAGAGCAAACAAGAATATCAAGAAGCAGGTGCACATTGAGAAAACTCTGGAAGCAGAGATCATCATTTAAGTTGGTACTCCACTAGAGGGTAAGAGCTTGGATGAAGTTGAAGTTGGTAATTTCACCTTCGTCAAAGCAAATCTTGGCAGGAGCACTAGAGAAACGGACATAAGCCTCTTCAGGGTTGTCACAAGTAATCTTGAAGAGTGTGTCATGAAGGACAGAGAAGATAAAGCGCTTCTTAAAGTTGAAATCAAGCAACTTCGGTAGTATATTTTTGATCTCGCTCATGGAAACTCGAGTAGAGCACCTGGTCTTCCACATCTTCAAGGGACACCTACAGAACAAGAGAAGTTGGATCAGTTAGTCAATCGTGGAAAGCTCTTGGACAATTGGATTGAAGATTTCATTGTTGTGGGCCGACACCTCCTCACAGAGTTATATCAGTTGAGGTACGATGCACATGAGCTTCGTCAGGGGATCCAACAACTTGAGTTGACCATAGCACAGGGCAAGGCAAAGGACCGGGTTCTCATATCTTAGTTAGCAATTGCATATGACGCCATTGTAGAAGATGAGGATAAAAGGAAGGTCTTCACGTGGAGAGAACATCTCTTCAAAGTGGAAACATATGACAAAATCTCTACAAGATTGGATGCACTCAAAGAACATGTTACTGGAGCTCTCAAACTCATCAGTGAGTTTATCACTCAAATTCCGTTCCATTATCTTCTCAAGGATGGCACTTACATTAATCTTGAGGCAATTCAGGCCGAGTTTGAGAAGCTTGTTCGTGATAGTCTAGATGGAGATCTTGTGGCGTCTAAGTTGGATCACTTCTCAGTGATGACAACTAGTTTCAAAAAGGCAATTGAAGAGGTCAGAGAACACATGAGGTTGATCAAAGATGGTGAGGAGTTAAACATGCAGGTTATCATCTTGTATAGCGTCAAAGTGCCAGAGGAGGAGACAATCGACCAGTTCCTGGACAAGGTGATAGCTGTGATGGCTTGGAGTAATCGGTTAGTTGGAACTTGCAATTATTTCCGAGGATAGAGTCAAAAGCAGCAGTTAACTCAACATCAGTCTTGAGTTCTAATTGCTGATTTTATGCACGCACATCTCATCCTTGGAGATATCTTTGTAGGAGTTTAGAATTTCAGTTAGGATTACTTAACTAATGTTAGTTATCAATTATCTTTCATTTCAATAAGGACATGCATGTTGCACATGCCCAGTTTAGTTTAGTCTTGTTTCGGTTAATTGATGGTAGTTTTCCAGTTAACTGTATAGTTTCCTTTATTTAGGTTTAGCAATAAATTCTTGCATGCTTGCAAGACTGATTGTTGACTTAAGGTGATTTTAAGGTTACCTACACCTTTGATGTCTATAAATAAGAGCATTCTTGCTCATTGTAATTCAACTTTTGCACGTGATAGCATACATGCTGAGCAACCTTACCTGTAGTATTGCTATTCTGTATCTGTTCAAGAACTTTTATTGTGATAATAAATAGTTGAGCCGCCTTACCTAAATGTTATTATTATGGTACTTGTTCACTTTAGATTAAATATAATTGTTGGTTTGATCGTTTATTGTTATGCATGTCTCGATATACAATCTACTGTCCCAGTTATTATTTCATGTTGTGTTTAATAAGCTTTGTTTCATATCTACACTTCAGATAGATGTCGTCATCTCCTTAGGAATTTAGAAGTGAAGCTTATCGTTCGATGTAGTACCAATAATCTTTCTTTCAGCCTACGCCTCAGATAGGTGTCGTCATCTCCTTGGAAATCCTGACTTAAAGATTATCGTAAAACCAATTCCCTACTCCTAAGTCCTCATGCTTTGTTTCTTGAGGAAATAGGATAGTTTAGCGTTTAGCTTAGTTGTAGTTAAAGATCTGCAAAACCAGAGAAAATCCTTAGCTGCAATGTGTTTGGTTTCTTAACCTTGTGCCTCTTCCAGCTAAGTCAAAAAGATAGGAATTAGATTGCTTTACTTTTTTGTGATGTCCCCGCTCTAGTCAAT
This sequence comes from Sequoia sempervirens, assembly GCA_007258455.2. NCBI lineage: Eukaryota > Viridiplantae > Streptophyta > Pinopsida > Cupressales > Cupressaceae > Sequoia > Sequoia sempervirens. Next base: position 19,754,575 of record VDFB02000015.1, read on the forward strand.
TTTCAGGAACAGTGTGTTAGCCCTTTCTTGGATCCTTGTGGGCTAGCTGGATTGGTTAGAGGGTCAGTGGTGTTTTCTGGAGGAGTTGATCGTTTTCGTTTTCAGAGCTCAGTGATTGGTTCACAGCAGGCGTTAGCAGTTCAGGAGTTGACAGCTTTTGACGGCACGGGAATATTTGGAGTTTTGTGAGAGGTATGGATTTTTACGTGATTTGAGTTAATTGATTAACTTAATGCCTTATTATAAAGTCAAATTGACTTTATACATTTTATATCACTTAAATATTCTATAAAGGTGATTTAATATTTTAATCACTTAAAATATAAAAGGGCGCCCAAGTATTTAAGTCAAAACTATTGAAATGACTTAAATATATTTTAAAAGATTTAAAATATGAAGAAGGGCGTATCTTTCTTGGAAGTTGTGCCTTTTTGCATATAAGGCATTTTGGCAATGAGAAATTCACTTCTTGAATATTTCAACTTTGCCTTGGACATTTTTCCTGTGCTTTCACCTGTGATCAGGGTTTTGAGCAATCTTCCATTGGAGAACGAAATCTCTTCAGTGTTGAGCACTTTTGAGACTGTGAGAGACCAGTTGAATTTGTGCAGTTTGTGAGAGCTTCATATAGAGGTTCTACTGTGCTTTATCGGAGTTTTGTTGAGTTCTTTATCAAAGACAGGAGGGTTTGTGGAGATGGCGACCTTCTTTCATCATGGCAGGCATTTGACATTATGGCCGTACCTTCAGAGTTGAGATATGGGCTTTTTGCTTGAAGTGCGTGGCTGTCTGTGCAAGGGCGTTAGGGTTTTCTAGGAGAAATGCCTTCCAGTTTGAGGGTTTCTCTTCACCTTTCTTGGCGTCTGGCATATACTTCTCATTTGCCCCAGTTTCTGGGCCGGATTTCACTTTCTGTAGCTTCCTACACTGGATTTTGCCAGATTTCTCCATCTTGGCTGGCAAACTGGACTTCATTTCTTAAATAAATAATCTGGGAGTTTTCGGGTATGTTTATGAGTTCTGAATCCATTGTTGAGCTTATTTATTACCTTCTGTAATTTCAATTTGCTTAAATTAGTTTAGAATTACATTTTATAAGCATTTATGCTGTGCGCCCCTTCTATTTCTCTCTAGAAACTCTTCTCTAAAAAACATAAAACACAAAAAAGATAAATAAAAAGACAGGGGTTTGAGGTTTGAGCTAGCAGGGCTCATCACAGTGGTATCAGAGTACTGATCCTGCCAGCCTGTAGGGTTAGCAGTCTCTATGCAGCCTCATCAGAATAGGTTTGACAGGTACTACTCATGCAGGGGTTCAGGTTTGCAGAGAAGTACTTTTGAACCTTTTTCAGCATTTCCGTTTGACGAACAGGAAGAAGAATTAGGCTTTGATAACATGGCTGACAGGAAAGCTGAAGGTTCTCTCAGGAATCATCTTGATGAAGAGGACAAAGAAGCTAGAGATGTACTCAGGGGCATGGTGGTAGGCCAAGAACAGGTGGCGAATATCCTCCAACAACTGAGCACAAATGTTCAGAATTTGACACTTCATAGAGGTCAGAATCAAGATAGAGATCAGGAAGGCAGTATTCATAGAGAACCTCACAGAATTATTGCCACAACACGCACCTTTGAGAGAGCTAGATGTCCTACTTTTATCAGAAATGATGCTGATGAAGAGGAAGAGGTTGAACAGGGTGGTGAAATTAACTTTGCAGATAACATCATGGCTATGCATGATGAATGGGATGCATTGCCTCCAAGAGTTAAGGATCACCTTAACTTCGATCGTTTCATGAGCCAAAAAAGAGAACACACCAGAAACAGGAATGACAGGAGGCCTAGAAACAAGCATAATGATCTTAGACAAGCTACCAATAAACTTACCTTAGCAAACTTTGATGGCAGTGGCAGAGTTACAGCACGTGCCTGGGTGAGTAAGTTGGACACATTCTTGACACTACGTCCTATGCCAGAGGAAGATGCCATTAGATTTGCAGCACTTCACCTTGATGGCGTGGCACATGACTGGTGGATTCATGGCATGGCTACTCTTCACCATGACCGGATTACCTCATACTAGGAGTTCATTGATAGACTGGTAGAGAGATTTGATAGATGTGATCCTTAACTATTCTTCAAGGATCTTGCGCAGTTAAAACAGTTGGGTAGCTTGGAATCGTACATTGGAGAGTTCCAAAGACTATCCGTGATGGTGACAGGCATCTTAGAGAGAAGGCTGATCATATTGTTTATTGAGGGTCTTTTCGAGCCCATGAAAGGTTGGATAAAAGCATTTGATCCACCTACATTACAGGAGGCCATGAGGAAGGCTCGCAGTATGGAGCTTACTACACCTCGTAAGCCATTTGGCACGAAACCTTCTACCTCCTACACAGAGAACAAATCTGATCCAAAGAAGGCTGATAATGCTGATCAAAAGAAAAAATTTGCAGCCCCTTTAGATCGTGACACAATGAATGAAATACGTAGAAGGAAGCTCTGCTTTTATTGCAAGGGCCCATATGACTTCAACCATGACTGTCCCCTCAAGCCTAAAGGGCAAAACAAGCACATGGAATGGTTTTATGAGGGAGAAACGTTGACTGATTTTTCTGATCAGCAAGCTGCTATCTATGACACAGATGAAGAAAAAACAGAAAATGAGGCGGAGATTGAGGTAGAAAGTGAGCTACAGGAGGTTCATATGTCCAGCATGCAGAGAGAGGGTTCTTTCAGGCTCCGTGGGATTTTAGTGGGTCAAAGAGTCATATCTCTTTTGGACACAGGTGCAACCCACAACTTTATTGATTCACGGTTAGTGGAGAAAAGGGGAATTCAAACTCAACAGTTTGAAGGCATTCGAGTGAAGGTTGCAGATGGGTATACTCTCAACTGCGAGAGGATGATTCTTGATTTGCCGTTGAAACTCAACAATTTTGAGTTTAAGGCAGATTTTTATGTTGTGAACATGGGAGGAACAGATATAGTACTTGGCATGAAGTGGCTTCATGCGATAGGAGAGTTCACACTTAATTTGCGTGACATGGAGATGAAATTTAGAGTTGATGGCACAAATCATGTTCTTAAAGCCATCAAGGACAGCAACCTAAAGGAAATTTCACTCCGGAGAATGGAATGTTTGATTCGACACGACATGGTAGAGTGGGCTGCTGAGTGCAAGTTAATGCCTTCACAGTTGGAGCAACAAGCTTCTTCTTACCATCCGGATGTATAGGAACTCCGAATCAAACATGCAAAGGTTTTCAGTGCTATTCCACTAGGTAGACCTCCTGATAGAGGTATTGAGCATATCATAGAGCTGGATGAGGGCACGAAACCCATCATGATCACTCCTTACCGGCACCCCAAACGTTTAAAAGATGAGATTGAAAAAACTATTAAGGAACTTTTAGCTATGGGGCACATTAGGCCGAGTAAGTCACTCTTTGCTTCATCAGTTGTTTTGGTGAAGAAGAAGGATGGTACACTTAGGATGTGTATTGACTACAGGATGCTCAACAGGAAGACTATAAAGAACAGGTATCCTATTCCACAGATAGATGAGTTGATAGACGAGCTTCATGGAGCTTGCTATTTCTCAAAGATTGACTTGAGGACAGGTTACCATCAGATCCGAGTCCGAGAGGAGGATATTGAGAAAACTGCATTCAGATGTCACTATGGACACTATGATTTCTTGGTTATGCCATTCGGTTTAACCAATGCTCCAGCCACATTTCAGTCTACTATGAACAGGGTTTTCCATCCTCACTTGAGGAAATTTGTATTGGTGTTCTTCGACGACATCCTGGTTTACAACAAATCATGGGAGGAACACATGGTTCACCTGGATGAGGTATTGAGTATACTTGATAGGGAGTCCTTGTACGCCAAGGAGTCCAAGTGTGCTTTAGGCATGGCAGAGCTTTTGTATCTGGGTCACATTATCAGTGGAGAAGGAGTCAACATGGATCCAAAGAAAGTTCGAGCTATCATCGATTGGCCTACACCTGAGACATTGACACAGCTCAAGGGGTTTGTAGGATTATGTGCCTTCTATCGTCGGTTCGTTAGTGGATTCTCGCGACATGTTGTGCCACTAACTGATTTGACTAAGAAGGGAGCCTTTGTGTGGACACCTCTTGCACAGGCGTGCTTTGAGAAGTTCAAACTTCTCATGACTACATGTCCAGTCTTGGCTTTGCCGGATTTCACCAGACCATTTGAGCTTCATTGTGATGCCAGTGGTGAGGGTATTGGTGTAGTCATCATGCAGGATCGACACCCTATAGCTTTCGAGAGCAGGAAGCTAAGAGGTCCTGAACGGAGCTACAGTATCTATGATAAGGAAATGTTGGCCATCATGCATGCCATGGCCAAATTCAGGCAATACTTGGTTGGTAGTAAATTCAGTGTTAAAACCGATCATAATAGTCTGAAACATTTTCTTGGGCAGCGAGATTTGAATGAAAGGCAACAAAAATGGGTCAACAAACTTCAATCATATGATTTTGACATCTCCTATGTCAAGGGCACTCAGAATGTGGTTGCTGATGCATTATCTCGCCGTCCTCACTTGAGCTCCATTACACAGATTGCAGAGGACTGGAGACATATGATAGTAGCAGAGTATGCTAAGAACCCGTGGGCTTCTAGCATAGTGGATGGGACAGTACAGGATGACAGATACTCACTTGTAGATGATCTTATCATTTACAAAGGGAGGATATTTCTAGTCCCAGGTTCTGAGATGAGGGACAGAGTATTGAGATCATTCCATGATTCACTTATGGTAGGACATCCTGGTTACTTTAAGATCTACAGGCAGGTACGGGAGAGATTCTCTTGGAAGGGTCTCAAGTCATTTGTTCTTCAGTATGTCAGGGAATGCCTTGTTTGTCAGCAGAACAAGCAAGAACATACATACCCTGCAGGTTTACTCCAGCCGCTTCCTATTCCTGAGAGGAAGTGGGAATGCTTGTCTATGGACTTCATCACGGGCTTGCCGAAAGCTCAAGGGAAAGACAACATTTTTGTGGTAGTAGATCGGTTGACGAAGTATGCACATTTCTTCTCAATCACTACTACACACAGCTATTCAGGTGGCAGATTTGTTCTTCCGAGAGGTATTCAGGTTGCACGGTTTGCCTCGGAGCATAGTCAGTGACAGGGACAGCAGGTTTATGAGTAACTTCTGGCAGGAGTTATTCAAACTTTGCGGGACAGAACTCACTCTGAGTACCAGCTACCACCCACAGACAGATGGGCAGACTGAGATAGTCAACAAATGGGTGGAAGGATACTTGAGGAATTACAGTTCAGGGCAGCAAAAGGCATGGGTGAAGTGGTTATACCTTTGTGAGTATTGCTACAATACCACTCATCACATGAGCATTCAGAGGACACCTTACCGAGCGTTATATGGATATGATGCTCCGAGCTTTCTAGATTTATTGCTGAGTGACAGTAGAGTACCCAGTGCTGGTGATTTATTGCAGGAGAACCAGGACATTATGAGAGCACTCAGGGAGAATATTCAGAAAGCTCAAAATTAGCAAAAGCAATATGCTGATCAGAGGCGAGTGGAGCGATCTATCGAGATCGATGATTTGGTGTATTTGATGCTTCAGCCTTATAGGCAGTCCACCCTTAGTAAGAAGGGCGCTGAGAAACTTAAGCCATGATACTATGGACCTTTTAGGGTTGTCAGACGTGTTGGTGAAGTGGCTTATGAGTTAGATCTTCCGGTGGACAATAAGGTTCACAATGTGTTCCATGTGTCGTGCCTCAAAAAGGCATTGGGACAACAGGTGTTCCAGTTGGAGCAGCAAGCTTCTTCTTACCATCCGGATGTACAGGAACTCCGAATCAAACATGCAAAGGTTTTCAGTGCTATTCCACCAGGTAGATCTCCTGATAGAGGTATTGAGCATATCATAGAGCTGGATGAGGGCACGAAACCCATCATGATCACTCCTTACTGGCACCCCAAACGTTTAAAAGATGAGATTGAAAAAACTATTAAAGAACTTTTAGCTATGGGGCACATTAGGCCGAGTAAGTCACCCTTTGCTTCATCAGTTGTTTTGGTGAAGAAGAAGGATGGTACACTTAGGATGTGTATTGACTACAGAATGCGGATTGTAACGCCAATAGTCCCCGTTAGGATATCAGACTTTCCCATTTGGGCATTCCTGTCATCTGTTTGTTGCCTTTATCCCCTTTTCTTGTTGGCATTTTAGATTTTTCCTTCCCAGCATCGCTTCCCCTCAACCTTTGCTCTTTCCCTTGTCCTACTTGAAGTTTCGTGCTTTTCCCTATTGGCGTGCTTTTCTTCAGATTTCGACTCCTTAATCCTTCATACTAAGTTACCTTTTGGAGTTGGAGTTTTGGTCATCCCTTACCCACATTCTTTGTGCCATGAGTTTTGTGGTATCCCTAATCCTTGACTTTCTATAACTTCCTTTACATATCCTTTCAGAGTCAAAGATGTGGGGGTACCCTTATCTATTTGCTTCGAGGATGAAGTACGCCAAACTCCCAATTTTTCGATTCTTGACTTGTGGTATAGGTTATGAGGTAGCCCCAACCCTTGATCCTTAAAACTCCAAAACTCTTGTGTCTTGCATTGTTCACTCCCACATACCTTTTTGCACGACCTAGGTTGCCATTAATGACCATATTTGATGCCCCAACTATTCGGAGGGGATTTTCTTGCCTAAATACAATTGTCTATCGTAGATTGCAAATTCAAATATACTTCAAGAGATGGAAGATGAAGATGATCACACCATCATTAATGCAAAAGTTGAGTTTAATGCCTCGACAATCCTCATGCCATCTCTAGGTTGTCATTTTAGCAGATTTCATGGACTCCTCTTTGCCCTTTACACCAAAATTTAGTGGCTCCATTAATATGTAGGATGCCTGCAATAAAAAAGAAAAAGATTTCGGATCCTTTGTGTTGATGTTTTTTTTGGGTAGCTTCGGGAGGTATTACCCGAAAGAATTCACATATAAGCCAGAAGACAAGTCGGCCAAATCATAAACAGTTATTAAATTTGCTGGGTCGGCTCAAGTGAAGAATGACGCCTCCTGGATTTGTATAAATAGGAGAGAGACTCTCCTCATTAAAACACACATACATTCGCCCTTTTGTGATCAAGAAGGAGGTTCACTACTCAAGCAGGAGGTTCATTATTCTGCACTAAGATTCACTACTATCTAGAAGTTCGCTACCAGAGAAGACTTAAGGAAGGGCACTACTTATCTTATGACTGTGTTGAGTGTATTATTATACTTTGCCTTCTTGGCTTGATTCTCAAGTGCTATTTTGCACTATTGTATTTGGATTATCATTAGTAAAGTTTTTGCTGGGTTTTTCTCCCTTGAGTAGAAGGGTTTTCCCAAGATAGAAGTATTGTGTCCACTGTTCTGTGTTTATTTCTGCTTACTATTCATATCTGATCTAAAAATTAACACTTTGCACATCTTGAAGAGGTGATTTTTGCATAGAGGCATTGAAGACGATGACGTCAAGGACATGGGAGACCTCTTTGGTGCCAAATAGCCAAGATTCTTCTTCCAAGGTTGTATGAATTTGTTGAAGGTATTATATTTCCACATTTTCATTATTCAAGAGGGGGGAAATAGGTTGTAGAGAAAGAAAAAGGAGAAGAAACGTCTAGGCAACTAGGGTTTCTATCCAATATAGGGTTTCAATAAATTTTTGCATTGTAAAAATCTTGATTTCATCCCAAATGTGTAATGGAACATTGTAATCCCAAAAGAATGGATCAAATGTGTAGATCCAACATTATTTGAATGTCTCCACATGTAATTGGTCCATTTTTGGGTGTTAATTTTGGTTAGCTAGCCAAACGATTGTGACATCCTTGCAAAGCTTTTGCAAGGTATTTTATTAGAATAATAAAAGAAGTATATGGGATTGTTCATGGATTACTAAGTTAGATTCTTTTAGTGTTGTGCAAATTCATTCTGCTTCTTATTTGCAGGCATAGAGCCTGGCTTATGTGTAGGGTTTGAAAGTGTCATCTTCAGCAATATCTTGATTAAGGTATTGTAGGTGGATTCCAGCCATTGCTTTCTTTGTGTTTGAGATTTTTAGACTCTGTTTTCCCAATTGGATATAGGCACCTGGTAGCCATGTGCTTAACCTCCCATCACTCTAACACACCCAAAACAATTAAATCTAAAATCTCTTCAGTTTGTGTTGTAAGAAGTTTTACTCATTGCCACATCGAGATGTGCATAACAACATTAGAGGCTATTAGGAAGCACATCCTTAGAGACTTCATGTTGTAGTTTATTTGCTTTATACAGGTCTAGAACTTGTTGCAAACCAACATAGGATATGGAGTGACAACTTGAATAGGGGTATACTATGCATTGGTTATGGCTTGTGGTAAGGTACATTTTCATCATTTGTAATTTTATCTAGAAGTACCACCTTAGAGAAGTCCCCCATGGTCTAGCAAAGGAAAAAATTGAAGGTGGTCTATAAGGACCTACCCTAGTTTGTCATAGAAATTTTTTGCAGATTTTGTCCATTCTACTATTCAGGCATTTCATCAAACAGTTTGATTGAACACTTGGAGAGTTTGATTGCAATTATCAAATGAAATTCTCATATGATTCTTAACTCAACAAACACCAAATCTTTGCAATGTCAACAATAATCAGATTCATTCATTCATTCTTCACAATAATACAGTTTTAAAATATTGTTCCAGAATTACAAATAAAATGTAACCAAATAATTTTCAGACCTTTTTAAGTTCCAACTGCAAATTCCTAAGTGTGGCAGCTCCCTTCACTAATACCAGCTGACTTTGGTAAAAAAATGCACGATATCCAAGAAAGAATATTTGAAGTAAATTATACTTGAGAATGTTACCAGACCTTTAGTCCTGCTCAAAGCGCTTCCCAAACCACACAACTACAATTTTCTGACAGCTCCAAATAAATGTCGACTCTTTCTATATGGAACGAGTATGAAATAAGGCTGGTGACTCAAAGTTGCAATGATAGTGTCCAACTTCAAAGATTATTACTCCTTTTCCCACGCCATATTATCTAATTGATATTCATATGAATTCATATCGGGCATGAATTGATATTGTTCCTATCAGCAATCATGACCAGCTGGAGTTTATTCGAAGAGTCCAAGTTTCCTTACCATACTTGCATATGGTCTCAGAAAAGTGACAGCTGGAGATTAGGGGTGCGCTCCAAGAATGATGTTTTTTCATCCTTCAATATGTTCATTCATAGCATCCATGTTCCCCTGCTAATTGCCACGATATCCTTTGTCTTTGTAAAATGGCAAAAGGAAATTGTATTGCTATCGGCTTTTATATAATTGGTCACTATAAAAAATCACAACTTCCTCCCATATGCTCTGAAGACGCTTCCTTATTTTCTTTTTCTTCGTTAAAGAGCCCGAAGGAGTCTTTTTTTCTTATTTTATAATGTTGCGATATATTTTTATGTAACTCCCAGCCGCTACCTTTCTAAATCTCCGACTCCCACATATCTGAAGCGATTCTTTATTAAGTCGGTTCAAAGAATAAAGCATTTCCTTGGATAGCATCTGTCCCTCAATTCCCATTTCCCACGATCCATTAGAGTCTTTAGATTTCAGAACTTGCAACTGTTAAGCGGCCGACTTATTTTAATTCCTTTAATCATCGTCCATTTCTCACCCAAATAAATATGCCAAACTTCCTCAACTCATTATCAAGAAAGCTTTGATAGAATAAATCGTTCAATTTAATTACTTGAATCCTCAGCAGTTGATGTTATATCAATTGCTCTAAGAAGGCGTGACCACATTGACACACGGCTCCATCACAACTCGAACACCATCCATGTGATATAAGGAGCAGCTAGCTTTTTTGAATCTACTTATGAATTAGAATTCACAATTATGTCACATATAAATCCTCATTAATACATCGATTACCCTAGAACAGAACGGTGGTTTTCATATTTCCATTCCTTCCTTCTTGCCGTTGAGTCTGGCGTAAAACTCTTCAATTGGCCATCAGGTCTGAATAATGTATTAAATACAATATCCTTAACTTATGATCACTGGAAGGGAATTAGATGTGCTTGCCCAGATTAACACACTCCCACGGCAGCTACAATAATATCTTCTATAAATACTTAAAACTTCTGGTGGATATGTCTGCTCTGCAAACATTCCCTAGATTCTCCTCCTGTACATAATCTGATAGTCAGGATGATATTCATACTGATATTCTCCAATCTCAAATATCACTGTTTCATCAATTGCAAATATGATATAGAATTATTCAACCTGCAACACTGCTCTTTCATAAATTCAGAAAATCGGCTTGGGACAAAATTTACTAAATTACAAAAACTCCAACCATTAACCCCAAATGTGAAATCTGAGTGATTTCACCAATTATTAGCCAGGGTGGATCTCTCACCACTGGAGCTAATCTTCTCTTAGAGGTTTTTCGTCCTCCAAAAGGATGTGGTGAACCTTGTTCAACCAACCAAAAACCAGTTCACAAAATCAAATCCCACATAGCTGCAAACTGCTCTCTTGAAATCTTTAATTAATTTCTCTTCGTAACTCCTTATGTCTCCTTGAATTCTCATCTTTTTCCTTTTCTCCTTTTTTCTCATTTTCACTTTTAAAAGTTAATACTTTTGAGAATCCAACAGAAAGTAACTTTATTAATTTATTTAACTTTCTAAAACTCAAGCTACTTTTTACACCATTAATTTAAGTTGTCCTTTCTAAATGACTCTTTTCAACAACCTAAACTAATTATTTAATTTTATGCTAACACATAAAAATTGGGGACATTACACTGTGTTACATACCTTAATAATTTTGCTCATTGTCTCCCAACTTGATCATAAGTTTGAGGTCTTTGTTCTAAGTTTGACACCTCTAGCACTCAAGAGAAGATCTAGTTTTAGCAATTTGGGACCTACAACTTTGTGCACCAACATAATGGCGTCATTGCTGGAGATGTATTTTTTATCATATCTCAAGGACTAAGGTGAATCAACGTCTTCAACTTGTTAGTGTATTAGTGGGTAAGTTGGCAGCCTATCAACTTATACCAACATAATGGTGCAAAAGGGTAATAGGGAAGTAAGTCCTTGTTTGATATTTTGAGGTTCTAGTTGTTGGGAATTTTTTTGTCTCTCCCAAGTGAAGAGTGGTGACTTTGTTTCAGTCAAACCAAAATTAGTTTGCACATCAAGACTTGAACATAGAGAGAAGAAGGAAGCCCAGGTATCAGCAAGAAGAAGAAGAAGCTTTTACTAGTGCATGAAGACAACATTTATCATGGAAAGCTCAAAATAATGTTAAGTCATTCAGACCTACCAAACAAAATTCAAAAGTGGGTACTTCAGGTAGAAACAGTTTATTTGTTGATTCAAGAGATCAATACTTGTATACTTCTGAAGATTCAAATGATAGCATTATTAGAGAACATAGAAGAATCCATAAATGAGAAATTATATGGCTGTTGATAGAAGAGATAGGGATAGAAACTATAAAGCACATTTTTCTTGCCAATATTCCATTTCTCCTAGCATGTCATATTGGTTTGAAATTGAATATGAAAAATTGCGACATCACCTCAAAAAGGAGGCACAAAAACAAATGGCATTAGTTGAAGTGTAGGAGGTTCAACTAGAAAGCAATCATATGCTTCTTGAAAGGATGAATGAAGATAGATTCTATAATGTACAAAGTTTTGGCATGAGATATTAGGATGTGGAAACACACACTGCTGGCCAATATTCTATTCCTTGCAAGATGTCATACAAAGAAGAAGTTGAACAGGAAGGTGTGCTATATCACTTTGATCAAGAACATAGACAACTTATTGCAGAGCTTGAATTACAATGAGTAGAGATGAAGAACTTCTTTAGGAGGAAGATTATATTGAGCACTATGAGGATGAGGATGATCAGTATGATGCATCAGGATATGACTCCATGGAGAGAGAAGATGAATACAATGGTTATGATGCAGCCGATTCAAGTTTTCAAGGAGAACATAATGCTGATGCAGATCAGTATGAGTTGCATGCTTATAGTATTATTGAACATTCAAGGGAACACTTGCAGCTATCCCATAAGTCCAAGCCATTATGTGAAGATAGAACAACCCATGTAGATGCAATAATAGTGCATGTTAGAAATGAATATCAACTCATGATGAGGCAATTGCATACACAATAGAGTGATATTGCTACAAGATCATATAAAATTTCCATGTGCAGCAGTAAGAACTTGCAATGGGTGGAGGATAACTTAGGAACAACAATGTTACAAAGGTGAGAAAGAAAAGGAAGAGTCTAGTGCAGTATGGGTAGTAAAAAAGAAAGAGGTGTTACTAGCTCATGAATATGCAGTTCCAAAAGGAGCAAATCTGAATGATGAGGGACAATCAGTTCAATCCTAGCCACTGGAAGTGCAATTTGTAGGCAAAGAAAGGAAGGAAGAACCAAGTGCTCTTTCTTGCAATCAATTCATACCTTGCATTCTTGATTCAAATGACTTGTCTTTCCCACATGATCAAATGGATCTGCCCTATGATTGAGAGGTTAGGGTACAAAGGGAAGAGAGACACCTGCACAGTGAAGAAGCCAACTACAGCATCACAAATGAAGTTCCATCTGTTGATGCTAGTCCTAGTTTTCACTTGGGAAGTCACAATGAAGAAGATCAAACCATTGCTGATTTCTTCCTTTGCCTTGCTCTAGTTGAGGATGTGAATGAAGAATCAATCACTTAAAGTAAGAAATCGGTTGATGCATATGTGCAACTCAAGAAAGCTCTTTAGGATGCACTAGCCTGGGTAAGTTCAAATTATTTTTAACCTTTCCATCTTTTCCCTCTTGCCACATCCTATGCTACTATTGTTGTTGTGTTACAAAAGAATGAAGATGGGTAGGAATGACCTATTGTACTTTTTAGTAGGTTTTCATATGATGATAAATGGAGCTATGCACCATGGAACAGCAAGATGACATCCATGGAAGATATTAGTGCAAGCCTAGATGCAATAGAGTGCAATGAGGTAAATTTCAAATATGCATCCACCTTTTGTTACCTCTAAAATGATCCAAGGTGCAAGGATACATTTTTCTTGGAGAATATAAGCTGTCTCCTTGGATAGAATGATAATTAGTAGGGAACATCTAGGTTGCAGCTCCAAAAAATTATGCTACTATGGAAAGATCAGAATGGGTTACCACTCAAATGTTTCAAATGGAGAAGTATATTGCTTAGGGCAAGGCTATATAAATTTGTTGAGGGATATGGTCATAGTACATAGTAGCATGCTGCCTCAAGAGCTTGGCCATAAATCTTGTGAGGCTGTTGGTTCATGATACTATGGATTAGCAATGCTTTTGTAAGCATTGGTCTTTCCCTATAGATGTTGTGTCCTTAATTGTGTGTTGTACTTTGTCATGTATATATTGTGTTTGTCTTTGTGCAGTCATGATGTCTGTTGATTATGATGAAGTGTGGTTGTCGTGATCTCCATTTTTGTGTGTCTCTCTTTGTGGTTTGCTCCTAGAGATTTGAATTCTTGTTATTCTTACAAGAGACACACATTTCCAACTAGAGCCAATGTTGGCACCTCATTTGATTGTGTCCATTTTTGCTCGATTCATGGCCCTCTTATGTATTTTTGCCTTATTTTTCCTATCATAAATAACTGATCGAATGGGTCTCCTTTGGTCAAAGTTTGCATAAGTGTTGATCTTCATCACCCCCATGTGCCTATCATGTGTTAGACGTTGCAAAGGTTACAAAAGCTCTAAGTGTGGATGTTTTATGTTTGAATTTCTAAGGACTATGCTTATGTTAGAGTTTTAGAGTTTCCCTTCTGGGTGTGCCTTTCCTCCCAACTCCGCCTTTTCCTTTGACCTTGTTGGGATATTGGACTTTTCCATCTGAGCATACCTTTCATTCATCCCTTGCCTTTGTCCCCTTTTCTTGTTAGGACTTTGGATGTTTTCTTTCTAACATCATTTTCCCAAACCTCTGCTCTTTCCCTTGTCCTTGTCAGAGTTCCACACTTTTCCCTATTGGCATGCTTTTCTTTAGACCTTGACTCCTAATCCTTCATACTAAGTTACCTTTTGGAGTCAAAGTTTCGGTCATCCCTTTACCCGCATTCTTTGTGGCATGAGTTATGTGGTATCCCTATTCCTTGACTTTTGATAACTTCCTTCACATATCCTTTCAAAGTTGGAGACATGGGGATAGCCTTATCTATTTGCTTTGAGCATGAAGCATGCCATACTCTCAATTCCAAATTCTCGACAAATGCTTTGGGTTATGAGGTAGCCTTGACCTTTGGTCCCCAAAACTCTAAAACATCTGCATTTTGCACTTTTCACTCCCAGCTATCTCTTTGCATGACCCACATCACCATTTATGACTGAATTTGACATTCCAACTACTTCAAGGGGATTTTCCTACCTAGAAACAATTGTCCATTTTAAGGGCGTGGATTCAAATGTACTTCAAGAGATGGAAGATGAAGATGACAACACTACCATTAATGCAACAAATGAGTATAATGCCTTGATGATTCTCACGCCATCTCTAGGCTGCCAGTTTAGGGGGTTTCATGAGCTTCTCCTTGCTATGTACACCAAAACCTAACAGTGGCATTAATGTGCAAGATGGTTGTGATAAAAAAGAAAAGATTTCCGATCCTTTACACATCTTGAAGAGGCGATTTTTGCACGAAGGTATTGAAGAGGATCATGCCAAGGGCATGAGAGATCTCTCTAGCATCAAATTACCACTTTTTTTTCCAAGGTCACACGAATGTGATGAAGGATATATATTTTAGGATTTTCATTATTCCAGAGAGGGGAAAATAGGTTGCAAAGAAAAAACAAGGAGAAAAAACTTCCAAGCTACTAGGGTTTGTATCTAGTACAGGGTTTCAAGACATTTTTGTATTGTAAAGATTTGGGTTTCATCGCAAATGAGTAATGAAACATTTTAATCATAGAAGAATGGATCAAATGTGTAGATCCAACATTATCTGAATGTCTTCACATGTAATGCGTACACTTTTGGATGTTAATTTTCTATTAATTATCCAACCATGACTGTAAAACTTTGCAAGGTATTTTTAAATTTTTTTTTTGAATAATGTAAGAAGTGTATGGGATTGTTTATGGATTACTATGTTAGATTCTTTTAATATTTTGCAAATTCATTCATCTTCTTATTCACATGCATAGAGCCTAGCTTATGTGTAGGGTTTGAAGGCGTAGTCTTCAACAGTATCTTGATTAAGGTATTGTAGGTGGATTCTAGCGATTGCATTCTTTGTGTTTGAACTTTGAGATTTCCAAACTCTATTTTTCCCAATTGGATATATGCATCCATCTGTCATATACTCAACCTCCTATCGCTCCAACACACCCAAAATAATTAAATTGAAACATACCTTTCAGTCTGTGTTGCAATAAAGTTTACTCATTGCCACGTCTAGATGTGTATAACAAAATTAGGGGCTATCAAGAAACACATCCTTAGACACTTGATGTGGTAGTTAATATGCTTTATACAGGTGTAGAACCTTGCATATTGCAAATCAACATAGGGATATGGAGTGACAATTTGAATAGGGGTAAACTAGACATTGGGTGGTTTTTGGGAAGATACATGCTCATCATTTGCAATTGTATCTAGAAGTAGAACTTTAGGGAAGCCTCCCGTGGTCTAGCAAAGCTTAAAGGTCTTACCCACCTCAGTATATTGGTCCATTGTTGCTCAACTTGATCATAAGTTTGAGGTTTTTGTTCTAAGTTTGACACCCTTTGCACTCATGAGAAGATTTGGCTTTTAGAGATTTGGGACCTACAACTTTGTGCACCAACAAACACCACATTTATATTAGAGGTAAGTGTAAATTGATCTGACAAACTCAACGTAGAATGAACCCCATATTTAGGGAAATTGTAAAAACAAAACTTCAAGAGTTGTTGAATATGGGGTTCATCTTTCTTATTTTATATGGTTAGTGAGTCTTCCCTCTAGTTGTTGTCCCTAAGAAGAAGGTAAATTGTGTATATGTGTTGATTACAAGGAATTGATTATAGGTAAATTGTGTAACTTTTCTTTGCCTTTCATCAACTATGTGTTGGATACCGTGGCAGCTAAAAAGTACTTTTCTTTTTTGGATGGTTTTAGTGGCTACAACCAAATTCTGATTGCTCTTGAAGATCATGATTTTATCTTTCCTAGGGGACATTTGCTTATAATGTCCGACCTTTTGGACTTTGCAATGCACTTGCTGCATTTCAAAGGGTAGTATTGAGTATTTTCTTTGTTCATACATAATTGTGTAGAAATTTTCACGGACAATTTTATAGTTTATGGAAATACATTTGATGAAGCTAAAACTAATATTGAAAAGGTTTTGTAGAGATGTGAAGAAACAAATCTTTCTTTGAGTCATGGAAAGTCTCACATGTTGATAATAGAAGGTAAAATGCTTGGTTAGTACATCTCATACACGAGATAGAAGCTAATTCCACCAATGTAGAGGTAATGAAAAATCTCTCAACACCTTAGAAACAAAAGATGTAAGGAGTACCTTAGAATTATTATAGGAAATTCATAGTGAATTTTATTAAAGTTGCTTCTTTTCTTTTTGGTTTTTTGACAAAAGATGCTAATTTTAATTGGATATCTACATGTTAGAAACCTTTTGAGACACTAAGGGATGTATATTGGTGAATCCAAGACTACAATGAGGGCCATAATTGGATAGAAAGATGGTAAAAATCCCTATGCGGTTTACTAGGTTAACAAAAAACTATTAGGTGCAGAGTTGAACTTCTAGCCATTGAGAAAAAATATTCTTGCTAGAGTTTATGCCATAAATTGACATAATATCACAAGATACCTCACTTTTGTGCATATTGACCATGCAACAATTAGATTTTCGATGAACAAACCTATGGTTAATGGCATAATTATTTGTTGGATGTTCCTATTGTAGGAATTTGATATCAATATAATGGATAGGCTAGGGCCAGAAAATAACATTGCCAACTTCCTTTCTCGAGTTCAAATCAATGATACATCCATACCAATTGATGATTCATTTCCTGATGACCACTTATTTGCCATCTCATTGAAGAGCCCTTGGTTTTGTTGACATTGCAAACTATTTGGTTGCATGTAAACTCCCCCAACATCTCTCTTCAAGAGATAAAAGGAAGTTAGTTGCCTACAACAGTCAATTCTTCTAGATTGATGGAATGTTGTTCCATGCTGGGTTGGATAAATGAAATGTGCCATTGCATATGAGAGGATGAGAGGATGAAGTGTATGACATACTTTGTGCTTGTCATAGTGAACCTTGTGGAGGACACTTTGCCACCAAATGGATTGCTACAAAAATGTTGCATGCAAGGCATTATGGCCCAAACTACATTGGGATAATGATAAGTATATAGAACACTACAATCAATGACAATGCATGGGACAATGAACTCGATTTGACAAGATGCCTCTTCATCCTTATGTAAGCATATAACCATTTGAAAAATGGGGATTAGTTTCTATAGGGGTTATTGATTCCTTGTCTAACCACAAAGACTAGATTTTGGTTTGTATGGACCATAGATCGAAAACTCACTCTCGTGGATTTTTTTCAAGTGTTGAGTTTTTCAAATGTAAACTTGTGGGTTTATGTTTTCGGTGAGTTTTTTATAGCCAAACTCGTGTGAACGCTAATGACTATTTGGTGAAATTGACCCTAAAACTTGTTGGGTGTGCCCTATATGTACATACATGGAAAAAACACAGGTGTTTGTTCTATTTGAGTCCTAGAAGCCCACAATTGAAGCTCACATAACATTTGAGCATCCTTGAGCGAATTGGAGTGAGTTTATAGTGAAATTGAAGAGTAGAAGGGAGGAATTTTGTCTTTCCAAGTTAGTTCCTTAAATTTTTCCTTTCTTTCCTAAGCATGTAAATTCTTTTTAACATTTGACATTAGGTTTGTAAATATGATATTCAATTTTACATGCATTGAATTTGATTTCCATAATTTTTATTGCTCATTTATGCTATAGCTTTTATGAACGAAATTGCAAGATTCTTTTTTTTAATTATTTTGTATGTAGGGTTTATAGTTTAGGGTCAAAAAATGTTATTTTGTTAAGTTAATTAATTCTATTGCTATTCAATTACGTTTGGAATCCATCCCATTGAAGGCAATGACATTGCTTGAAAATATGGCACTTGGACCACCCAAGGGAGAGTGATTTGCCTCTTGTTATGTCCCCTTTTTTTGGGTTCTCTTGCTTTGCAGTTGGCGCTGACTTTCTGGGTTTGTGTCAACATGTTTAGAGGGGTAAATTGATGTTACTAGTGAGCTTTTGTGGGTCATTTCTAGCAGAGTTGCTATTTTTAGTAGTGACTATTTTTAGTAACTTACTATTTTTAGTAACATACTAGTTTTAGTAAGTTCCATTTGGGCTCCAATTTGGTCGGATTGGGAGATCGGACTCACTTATGACTTTTAGCAAATTGCTATTTTTAATAAGTGCTATTTTGAGCACCTGGTTTGGCCTCTATTCCTCTTTTAGTCAATGTAGTGCTTTCAAGTTATAGCCTTGGCGAGTTGTAGTGTTTTCAGAGGAATAATTTATAACTTAAGTGAGGGGAGCGTGGCTTCGTGAAGTGTACCCCTTGGCCTAGTAAGGTGATGTTTTTAAAAGAGGGCCAGTGTTCTTCCTTGTGTGGAACCTAGAAGGGAGGTAATTTAACATTTTTTAAGGCTAAAGCCTAATGTTATGCCCCATAAGGTGGGACGCCTAGTTGGGGCTCAATGTCATTTAAAAAAAAAGTGAAAAGTGAAATTTTGGAGGCAAAAAGTTGGACACCCCTCTTGGGATAATTTCATGTTATTTTCAAAAAGGTGAAATGGAGGGAAATGAAATGAGAGTTGCTCTAATCTATTCCTCACTTTATAAATATGAGTTTAAGCTCTTATTTGGTTATGCATGTTTTGACAACTTAAGGAGATGCTGCTGGAATGAGCTCAGGGAGTTCTTTTTTTGCTGGTTGAGGATGAAAACCCTCTTCTTGGTTGTTGGTTTCGGTGGTGAATCATCTACCCTAGCTGGTTGGTGTTCTTGGTTTGGAGAAGATGAAGATTTATGAAGTTTTTTGATATGGGTGTTTAGTTTTTGGTGTGATGTGAGCTTTCTTGGAGTGTTGTTCAAGTTTGGTAGTGATTAGATGCCTTTTTAGTGTGTTGGTGTGCTCTTTTTGAGATAGTGGAAGACAAAAGTTTGCTCATAACTTGGTGGGACTGCTAAGTATCATTCTAGGTATTGTTTCTGAGTTTTTCTCATTGCTGGGCGCCACAAAATGAGTGTTCACTTGGCATGTTTGGCAAAGAACTGATTTTTAAATGTTGGTCACCCCTCCCAGGAGTCCGTACCATTCATCTCAGGCATGTTGGCTTTGTATCAGGTCTGAAATTGCATTTAGTTGATTCCTTTTCATCACTCTTGGGCATTGGAATTTTCTGGTGAAGAGTTTGACAGTGCTGGAGCAAAATTTGAGGTGTTTGAAGGCTTGAAGATTGGTCAAACTAAGTGCCCTAGCCCCATGTGCTCGAGGGTTGGGCATTGGATCAGTCTGAGCATTCTACTTTGTGTTTTGAAGACTATACCAGGTCTGCAATATGTTTTAAATCTGATTACAAAATGTATGCACATGTTCCATGAAGTCTAAGATATAAACTTGTTATGATCAACACTATTTTCTCTATGATCTGCTGCTAGTTTCATGCTAAATGGTTGTTTAAAAGTTCAAAATGCAATCTGAAAGTAAACATCAACAAAACCTTTCATTGGAAAACAAACCTGCAACTCAATACAAAAACAAAATCAGGAGTGCATATTACAATGGTATTAGAGCTCAAATTAATCCTGCCAACCAATGGGTAATGAATTTCTATGAGCATCAGTGACAGAGGAAGAAGATATCTTGAAAGACTAAGGGAAACGAGAGGAGGATTTGTGGGAGCATTGGCCCTCAAAGAAGGAAGAGCAACACTCTGAAACCCACTCAGCAGAATCACCAAACTCAGGAAATATGGGTGATAGGGGTGTGTTGGCGTTTAAATTCGCACCTCTGGAATGTGGATTTGAAAACGGACAGCTATGCACAGATAAACTGCTCTTCAAATTAGGAGGGGAAGCTCCCTCTTGCTGATGGTGTTTGAAAGAAAGTAAACTAAACTAAGTTGCCTATCTTTTTGATCAGCTTAGAGCACAAGGTTTATTAAACACAAATGCCGCAGCTGAGATTTTCTGATTTAAAGAACTTCAACTACGACTAACTCAAACTAGAGACATTCCTAACTTCTCAAGTAATAGCAGAGCAAGAGAAATCAGAAATAAACAAGGTAGATTTTCTGACAAAGTACTTCAATAACCTCTCTCTCAACAAACACCTACACACTTCACTATAAGTTGAAATCAAGATCATAAAAGCGGAACATAAAGAACATAAATCTGAGATTTTCGACCAAGGCAAAGGAGGCTCATGATTTTATTACTCAAATCTCTAGAACAAAGCTCACTTCTAACATGCCTTGAACAAGAAATTGCAGCTAAAGAGGCTTGCAAACTTATTCTTAACACAATAGAAAACAGCAATCACACTAACTCCTTGTTGGCTAAAGAGGCTCAACAATTTGCTTATCACAACACAATTGAACAATATTTGAGTAACAAATAGAAGGCACAATAGGCTCAGTGTTTTGTTCTCACTAGCACGGTTCAAGAAACTAAATGAGCAAAGGCTCTTATTTATAGAGAAGCAGAGTAGGGAACCCTAAAATCTCCTTGCTTTCACAATCTAGGGCTTGCTCAGCAAGCAAGCTTTATTACTAAATCTAGAAAGAAGATAACATCTAAAACCCTAGAAAGCAGAAAAAGCGGGAAACACCAACTTTTATATCTTATCTTCTTTCTCTTCTCAAAGAATGGATAAGGATCATTCCAAGAATAGAAAGAAAGTGGGAAAGAAAGCTTCTAGAAGAAAGCTGCTTTAAAGCTCGATCACATCCACTAGGAAGTTAAAGATTGTGTCCCGGTTCGATGCATCTATGCCATCAACAGCAAAGCACCGCTTTTCAAGAATATCTTCAGCATCTGCAATAGATCTCAGGAAATCTTCGACCTCATTGGCCGCTTTCTCGAACTTTGCTGACATCATGAAAGTGTGACTTGGCAGAGTCATATTTTTCTTTCATTCACTTTTGTGCAATCATTTTGCTGTATTTGACTTTGTGCATATTCCATATCCGTTCACATTCACCCTTTGAGAGAGTAACGCTTTCAGGCCATGGGGGAATGGAAAAACACTTCTCAATCACATCAGGCTTTATACTGCAAATCAATCTACCATCTGCTAACTAGATCTCCCTAGTAGCCGGGTTGTAATGTTTAATGCAAGCGATTACGAACTCAAGTCTCTGAACTGATATAGGAATTGACGTTGCTGCGAGGAGTCCGGAATGTCCTAGGTTCTTGATTGAAGTGTTGCCTGCTCTCTCCAAGGCATGCAAATCGAACACCAGCTTGATATGATGCAAGTCTGTCTCAGCTGTTTTGATGTAATTGTGAAAGAGAGCTGATTCAGTCTTGAAAACGTTGGGAGTGTACTCCATTTCAGAAAACTTGAAGAATGACTGTAAACTCGCCTAGGTTTTGACAAGTTTTGAGCGATTTCTATTTTTAGAATGCTGATTTTTGTGCTCCAACGGACAAATTTTCGAGAAATTTTTCTGAGATATGGGTTTTCTTCAGAATTTCGATGCAAGACAACCCAGATCGTCCGTTTTTGAAAATTTTGAATTTTTCCTGAAAAAGCAGCAAACCCTAATTTCTTCAATTTTCCTCGAAAAAGCTGGCACCTGGGTTTTGTTCAGAACAAGATTTAAAATGGACCCAGTTGATTAGATTTGCAAAACCCTGACGTTTGATCGAAAAAGTAGCCAACCCTAGGTTTTGAAATTTTCTTGAAAAAAGCTGCGATATGGGTTTTCTTTAGAAGACTGATTAAAAAGGACCCAGATGGTTGAAATTTGAAAGCACTGAGGTTTTCACTGACATGCAAAATAAAAGCACTTGCTGCAACTTGATGAAGTTCTTGAAAATTTCTTCAGAAGATTGAGGCAAAAAGACCCAAATGACAGAAGAAAGGAAATCCTTGGCCTTTTGCTTGAAAAATTCGATCTTCTGGAACAAAAAGCTTGAAAAAGCAAGGGTTTATGCTTGCTGGTCTGAAAAATCTGATATAAAACCAGCAACTATGAATTCTTGAATCTCAAAACTTCTTCAAACTTGCTGCTCCAACTTTCTCCTTTGAAGGCTACCTGCAAAAATAATGAAAAAATACATGAAAGAATGATGTTAAATAGACTTTAGGGCTTTGGATTAGGTTTTGCTTTCTTCACTTTTATTTCCAAAACCCTAAAACTCAGTCTCTTTGAACTTGGACGCCATTCTCCTCTTGCAATTTTGAAACCTTTTGAAAACTTCGAAAAATATTCTAAGGCATGAACATTTGGGCGCCCTTCTTCACCTGGGGCGCCCACTTCCTTCAGTGTTAGCTAAAATTTTGATATTTTCAAATTTCCTTCATTTTGACATGCTACTTCGTCTCTGATTTCCCGTTTGCAGAACGATCTGACAGGCGAGCTGAAGGTTTCACGGCGGAGCTTGACTGATTCTGAGAAAGAAGTTCTGGAGGCACCTGTGGCAAAATCCTTCATCTTGACCTCTGAATTCATGGGAGCCTTTTCCTTCCAGGGGCGCCCATTTTGTCCAGAGTTAGCCATTTTCATAACTTTCAAATTTCTTCATTAAATCCTCTTCTACAGATGATCTCGTCAAATCTAGATCTTCGGGCATCGGATCGACTGCCTGTTATGCTCATCGCAAAGCAGACGAAGAATGAAGAAGGGTCTTCTGGGATGAACTTAATCAAATAATGATTTTAAGGCCCTCAAAAGTTTGGGCACCCATCTTGGCTAGGGGCGCCCACTTTACCCAGACTTAGTTTATTTTTTATTTTCTCTGTCTGCTTCTGAATCTTGGTTCTCAGCCTTCATCAGACCCTACTTTTAGCTTCTCGTATCTAGTGACTGCGAACTCCGATTGACGTTTTGGATATCTCGCTGGAAAGCTGGATCAACTACGAAGAGATTACGTTAGAGCCTCGTCTGCGAATTCATCTAACAAACCCCTTGAAAACTTGGGCGCCCTTCTTCACCAGGGGCGCCCACTTCATGCAGACTTAGTCAAATTTTTGATATTTTTTTCACTTTCTCCTTCTGACACCAGTCTAGAATCTCCCTGTTCAACTTTGAATTCCGGATGACTGAAAGGTCTATTGACTGCGTCGTTGAATTCGTTGCGGCGCTGACAGAGAATTGAACAACTTTGATTGGAGGCACAAACCCTAATTCTGACATTTGATGCCCTAAAAAGATGGGCGCCTTTCTTCAACAGGGGCGCCCAAACTTGCCAGTGTCAGAAAATTTTCATGAATTTTCAATTTTCTTCCTCGTTCTTCGCGCATGTTCATCATCTCGCCTTTTGCTGAATGTTTAAGTGCCGAAACTGGCGCCTGGCAGTCGAATGACTTCCATTGATGACCTCGGAGCTCCATATATGCTTCTGAAAAAGCAGAATAGACCTAGTAGGGTAAAACTGACCATTTTGAGATTCTGACTGCACCAGCCTGATATGGACGTATTTTGAGCCAATCAAAATCAGTTTGGACCCTGTTGGACCAACTTTCTATTTTTAGAAAATTTTGCCAATATCCGTTTCAAAAGAAACCCAGAAAAACCCAGAAAACGTTACTATTTCGAGAAAATTTCTAAAAATAGCAATTTTCCTAAAATTTAGGGATGAAAAACTGAGATCTGGGTTTTGTAGGTTAAGTTGTTCTTAGCAGACCCAGATCGTCAGATTTTGAAAATTTTGCGTTTTAACCCCTCATGCAAGACATGCATACTCAAAATTTGACCTTTTGACTGATTTAACAAGACTTTTACTCATTTCTTCAAAATGTCTAAGTGTAACAAAAATTTTAATTTTGGGGTACAACAGGGTGAAACGGCGGATAGGGATCATGTAGAACCAGATTGTGTGATGCTTCTTTTGGATGTTGTGGTTAGGGGACAAGAGTTAGTAGCACAACGAATCAACGTCTTGCATAGGTGGTTGATGGGTTGACATGCTTGGGAGGCAACAATAGAGGCAATAATGAATAGGGAGTTGGTTTGGGTCAACACGGAGCAGCAAATTGGTACTATAGGGCAGCCATGGCTAGACCTCTTATGTGGGTTTTTCCACCTAGAGTTGAACCACAACTAGAGCATGAGCTCACACTGATTGAAATGCAAGATTAGCTTAGAAAGGATTGGATTGATGCAGGTTCAGGATTTCAACCCTTTCAGGTATTCCAATTTGGATTTTCATGATAATTACTTTTGGGGTTCCAAGGGAGGAGAGTGCAGTTTGGTCACGATGGTTTTACAGTCATGATCAGAGTAGGCACAGTGACATGGTGGTTCTTTTTTGAGATTGACTAGAACCCTGGGATCATATTGGTTTGTAGTCCAGTAGCTGTTGGGAATGAGAGAGCCAATGTCGACTTTCTTGAGCTTCTTCCTATGGTGCCTTGGATTGGTTTCCTCGAAGAGTTGTTCTCCGAGGAGTTGACTGAGGTTTTGCAGAATTTAATTACTCTTCTTACCGGTAGTTTTCAGGAGGTCTCTTGCATAGGTGTCCAACAGGACAATGCTTTGAGTAGATGGCGCTACAAATCTTCTAGGACAACTTGGGACCCTAGGATCATACTTGGCTTCAATTTGGATCACTCTGATGATTTTTGGGGATTGTGATGGCATTGCTTGAGGACAAACAATCTTTGGGAAGGGAGGACTATAATGTCCCCTTTTCTCGGGTTCTCTTGCTTTGCAGTTGGTGTTGACTTTCTAGGTTTGTGTCAGTATGTTTAGAGGGGTAAATTGATGTTACCAACAAGCTTTTGTGGGTCTTTTCTAGTAGAGTTGCTATTTTTAGCGGTGGCTATTTTTATTAACTTGCTATTTTTAGTAAGTTCCATATGGGCTCCGATTTGGTTGGATTGGGAAATTGGACTCACTATTTTTAGCAAATTGCTATTTTTAGTAAGTGCTATTTTTAGCACTTGGTCTAGCTCCTATTCCTCTTTTAGTCATTGCAATGCTTTCCAGTTATAGCCTTGGTGAGTTCTAATGTTTTCAGAGGAACATTTTATTTTACCACTTAAGTTTATAATGTTGCTTTATAACTTAAGTGAGGGGGGCGTGTGTTCATGAAGTGCACCCCTTCGCCTAGTAAGGTTATGTTTTTAAAAGAGGGCCAATGTTCTTCCTTGTGTGGCACCTAGAAGGGAGGTAATTTATCATTTTTTAAGGCTAATGTTATGCCTCATAAGGTGGCACCCCTAGTTGGGGCTTAATTTCATTTAAAAAAAATGAAAAGTGAAATTTTGGAGGCAAAAAGTTGGATGTCCCTCTTGGGATAATTTCATGTTATTTTCAAAAAGGTGAAATGGATGGAAATGAAATGAGAGTTGTCCTGATTTGTTGGTTTCGGTAGTGCAAGATTCTACCCAGCTGGTTGCTAAAGAGATCTTTCAAATTTCTTGCATTGGATTCAAAGGCGGAGTTTTCGAAATTCATGAAGTCTTGTCCCAAGATGAATTTCAGAGATTTATATTTATGGAGTTATTGGCAAAGATGGAGTTTGGTAATATCCATATCTTAATTGCTGCAGATAGCTCTGCTTGACTTTCATATTTTAATACAACCAGTTACACTGTGTTTGTGAGCCGTACTTCATTGGGTGATATGGTACTATAAAAGGGAAGAATAGTGATATTCATTTCAAAGTGGTTTTAATTTTAATATTTTAAGTTATTGTGGAGATGTGCCAAATTTGGATTTCAAAGATTTTAGCCGTTGCATATGATGGGATTTATAATTTATTCCTAGCTAGGCATGGCACCTCAAACCGGTCACAATCTCCTGTAGAAGAGTCAAAGGGAGTGAAGAAGTTGCAGGATGATACAGAGTCAAGTAATAGCTACCAAAGTATGAAGATTCTAGATTGCCGCCCCTATAGTTTGAATCAAAGCATTAAGAGGCCGCCGTACAAGAAGGGTGACTTGGGCAGTTGAATAGTCAAGGTGCGACTTCCTTAGCCAGTGCAAGTTTCCATCTTACTTCCACTATTTCATACTTTTGGGTAGCTGTGAGAATATGGGAAGCGCCTATTTCAGGGTGGCAGCCATACCATTGGAAATGCAATAAATAAGATTTAAAAATCTTCCTTCTGTAATGACAGGTCAGCATAATCTATGCAATTATTTACTGGTTATGTTCTTTGCTGGTAGATATTATTTGTTGATAATTTGTGAGTTAGATTTTAAACCAGCTGAACATACATTTGTATGAAACAAATTTATCTGTTGTATCGCTTGCAATATCTGTTGTCCTGTATTTGAAATTGTGAGGAGACTATATTGTGAATGTACTGCATAAAGACAACTATCATTCTATTGAAAACAATCTGAATACAAGCTCAGAACAGCAGACAGACAACTGTTTGATGAAATGTCTGTGCAAATAGAATTGTGAAAGTGAAATTTTTTTTTTTAGAAATTTAGCTTGGAATATTTCAAAGCATTGAACTTTTATAACTTTGTTAGAATTCAAAGCATATTCTTTATGATTCTCCATGATTTTTATTTTTATCTAAGTGTATGGAATGAAAAACTCATCAGCCATAATGATATCAAACTTGCCAAAATCTTTATCCTAATTGTACCTCAAAATATCACCTAGATTCCATATGCATAAACAATTTTGAGTTTGGGTCAAAGAATTTATATGCCCTTTATTACAAGTTGTATCGTTCATGCTTTCACCATTCCTAGAGTGCTTTCCATGACGACAAAATTCCTGTAATGAAATAGAATGAAACAATAAATCTGTGTGCTATTGCTATTTTTTCCATACTGGGCTGTAATCAAAGTGTCTACTTTCTTTAGGTGATTTAGAAGTTTATGAGGGATTTGCATTAACACAACCATTCTAATGACTCAAGATTTTAGAATTAGAATCAATCGTAACATTCTTTTGAATTGCATACCCATCAACATAGCTACTTCGAAAATCAATCACATACGGCAGTGACTCAATCTTCATAATGCTTGGAAGATTGATTGGTAATTATTGGATCGGAACATCTTTTTCCATTTTGCTTCAACAAGTAATGATTGTTTCTCCTTGACCTCATTAAGACAAACTTTTTGCTGGCATCCAATCTTGTAAGTCAGTGAAATACCTTTTTATATTAAAAGATCCCTACCTTCAACTTGCATGGTGGGTTCCTCTATAGCTTGTTGGACCTCTATTTCCATTCTCTTCTTTGTCCAAGAACATTTTCTTCGGCTCCTACTCCATAACAATTTCTTTCGGTTCCAGCTTTTCCTTTTTCTTCATCAACTCTTTTTTTTTCTCTTCTACTCCCCTGTATTTTCATTACTACCACTAGATTTTTCTGAAACTGTTTACTTACATCTTGCATTTGATTTACCAAACCCATAAGATGTTCTATAGATTTTTCTTTTTGATTTCCTATCATGATTTATAGGCTGGCAAGATCAAAGCTTTGATACCACTGTAATGATCCCAATTGGACAACCTTTAAAAATCTGCAATTTTTCTAATGTGTGTAAGCTGAAACGATGAAAAATACCAAGTATATGCCAAGATCCAATGGAATAAATGCTTATCAACTGTACAATTGGCAGCAATATACTTAGAAAACCCTTATTAGAGAAATTATTCAACTATGAAGTATGAACATCGTATCCAACAACCAATAGTGCTGATTTGATATTTAGAAACCCTAAAATACCAAAATAATCAAGTATAGCAGCAGATCTGAACTATTTATGGCTGATATGAAGTTTGGAAACCCTTGTTTGATGAAAATATGATAATTATGATGGCATATTTGATTTATTTATTGCTGATATAAATAGGTAACCCTCAATAACACATCGTTAGCAATTGTGAACAGAAAATCAGACCATTATTGCCAAGGAATCAACATTCAAATCATTTAACAACAGCAAATAACAGTCCAGCAATTATGGCACTGCAAAATATTATTTATTTCAACAAGTACATCGATAACCCCCATAAAACCATCTATAACAGATCTACAACTTGGCACCCAAAATGTTTGACTATTTCCGACAAAGATGCAATTATTAATTACTTACAAGTGGTGCAGCAGGCTGATGTAAGCAAAAGGGAAGCTACAACAGTCACCAATTAGCTGCAAATGGTATGGCACTGGTTGGGAATGAGGTTGGTGGCTGGAAAGCAACAATTGTAATGTTTGAAACTCTTCAAATATCAGCAACAAATAACTGTAGCATTAATTTAGACCCTTGAAACTCCCAAAATCAGCAATATATAACCTATATGGTGGCCAAATGGTGGCTGGAAATGATGATGATAGCAACAATGTGATTAGAACAACAAATCTAGACTTTGAAACCTTGAAAATCAGAGATCCTTTGTTTGTACTTTGTACGGTAGCAATATAAAATGATGTGGCAGCTGATAGTGAACATGACAGTAGGGAGCAGCAATTGAAGTTCTCCGAATCTTGGCAAAAAATGGATATTATGAAGATGTTGAATAGATTTGCTTGCAAGTACTTAATCGATCCAATCTTTTTTGATCAAATCTTCAATAAATTTTTCATCAAAACAGTCTAAATGTGATTATCGGATGGAATCACCTCTTATGGACAAGAGAGTTTACATCCTCCAATCCAAAAATGGAAACCAAGAGGGTTTTCATCCTTCAGATCTCCTACGTCAAAGGTTTTCATCCTTGAATGCTTCGATCTCCAAAATGTAAGGGGTAATGAAATGACATAAAAATGGATGATTTTCTTTGAGCAAATGAATTTCTTTTATAATTGCCTTTTTGGGTCCTCCATTTGAATTTACTTTTTCTTCGAAGAGTTTAAAAAAATACTTTTTAAATAAAAATTACATCAAGTGGTTAAGAATGTTGATGTTATTAAGCAGCGTCGGGATCATCTTCCAGCCCAGCACGATTTTTGGAGGCAATTCAAATTGTAGCCTAATGACTATTTGAATTGCAACATCATATTTGATGAAGAGGCGTTTCATTCTTATACATTGCTATTGATGCCGACATGAGGAGATACAACCTTATATTGAGGCCCGTCCTTTACTAAATAACATTAATATTTGTGTAAGGCCGACCTCCTAACATTCAGCAATTTATTGAAGAGGCATGTCATTCATTTAAGGCCGACATCCTACCTTGAAGGATCGCAACCTTTGGAGTCTTCTCATTCAAATAGTATAAATAGGAGATACTATTCACCCCTTTTGCATGCATTTTCATATTCGTCCATTCACTGGTCATTCATTAGAGCGAATTTTGTGTAGCAAGATCTTCATGTACAGATCGATATTTTCTGAGTTTTGTCATCAGCAAGTAGCTCTTCATCATTACTGTGTTAACACCATTTTGTGGTGATTCTAATTGGCCTCCACATCGGCCTCTATTGTAAAGGAGACATTCTTTGTGATTCAATATATAAGTGATATATTGTTGCTGGGTTTTTCTCCCTCAAGTGGAGGGTTTTCCCAGGGTATCTACTGTGTTATTGTGTTGATTTTGAATTAATTTTCTGTGCATTACATCTGATCATAAAACTAACAAAAAACACTTTACATAAAATATTACATAGGCCCTATAATAATTGTTTTAAGTTGCCCTTCTGAAAATAATTAAATAAAGTGTTTGAGCCCAACTTAAAAATATTATCATATATGTTCCCCGAAAATGTGTCCCTTGGGTTTTTCGAGGCATACCTGTATCAAGGATGTCCCCTAGCCTTCCTCAATTTTTATTCTTGTGCCCTATATGTATTGGAAATGGGGGGATGGAAATGGGACAAGTAGAGGATGACTGAACGTCCTTGAGACAGCCATGGATGTCTTAGGCGTCCCTCGATTGTCCTGAGGATGACCTGCCATTCCCTAACCTATGCAAGCATTCTTAATAAAAAAGGTTGAATATTTTTGCTAGCTTGTTATAAAGGGCAGTTGGGGTTTCATTTTAAAAATTGTAGGGTACTTGCATCTCATGGGAGAGAAATTGTGTAAAATTCATTTGGATTATAATTGATCACAGTTGCTTGTATCTTTTAAGCATGTAATTTTGGAACACTAGACTTTAGCTATTTTGAATTAAGCATATGGAATAGAATATTAGACCACCTCTTTGGTTGGGGTATACCTACAATTAAATACAAGCCATCATTGTTTTAGTTATTTCAAGTTATGGTTGTTTAAAATTCATCACAGGCTATGGCTCAAATATATGCTATGACATGTACCCACAACTCAGTATTGGAAATTTGAGTAGAGATATTGTTTCTATATTTAGTTTAATACAAATTCCACACTTATATAGGAGTTTATTCCCCTGCATTATAGGAACTACTCCCTAATAATATGAGTTGTTCTAACAACTCACCTACCTATAATCTCTCGTACAACCTTTATAAAATACTTTAAAAAACCACACTAACAATAATATTAAGTTGTTTCTCACCAACTTAATATTTGTTACACATATTTATAATGCTAATTTAAACACGTGAACACTAATTCCTATCACCCCCCCTTAGTGTGAACATGATAGAAAAACATTCACACACTCTTCTGCAGTATGCGCACCCCTATGGCATGTCCAACTGTGTGACTCATGACTTTGATCCAAAAGAAAGGCTCTCTCCTTTCATGGTTTTAAATAGGCTTACCACAAACCTTGACGTGACAGGAACCCATCAACTGTCCACCTCGTGTGGTTTTTTGGATCCTCCTACAAACCCTTTCAAGATCCATGAACTGACTTACTCTGGTGCTTTTGTTTGCCACTATGATTATACATTAGGGAAGTTATATAGGAATCAACATACATATCACAAATCTGTAAAACCTATACTGGAAAAGGTTTCACATTAAATTCCATAAGAACACAATGTTCTTAATTGTAGTCATTGTTATTGATCGCTGCCATTCAATCTTGAACAACATAGACAACTGCCACTGCCACTGGAAGTTTCCCTTGACTTTATTTGTTTTGGTGCAGAATGGGAATGGAACATTGGTTATTATTCCCCCCCACAATGTGAAATTCCATTTGTTCACACAACCAGGAATCACTGAAAAGTGAATCATATCATGCTGCATACTACTGTTTGGATCTTGTTGCACATGATCACTATTGCCACTGAACGTATTCACTGATTGATCATCTTCAAATGAAGTACGACAGTCAGAGGATCACTGCATCCACCACACAAAGCAACAGGAACACTGCAAACAGGTACACACCACATTGCACACAAAGAAAAATACCACCATTACTTTATGCGGCCCCGTCGTTGGTGACTGACGAGAGGTCGCTAATTGACCTCCAACCTCCTATGCCTCTATCCTCCAATAGGTTTGCTACTTAACAAATTTGACTTTTAGGCTTATTAGTTTGTGAATCCCCCTCAAGATGGATGTCGCGTACAAGCAATAATACATCCATTTACAATTGAAACAATTTTATTTTTATTTTTTGACACTTTTGAATTTTGAAAAACATACAATATTTTTATTGGATCAGATAAAACAACAAAACTAAAAACTATCTTAATAAGCACTAAAAGACTTCATTTGACCCTATCTGCTATAAAGGATTGCTTCAAATTGTATGCTAGGTTGCAGAGGAACTTGACCCCTAAATGGTGCGATCAGAAATTTTTATGATGGCAATAATAGTAGAAAATGACTGCAAAGGAGTTCTAAGTTGGAAATGCAAAGTCTCAAGATTAATTCCCAATACTCTAGCATTGGAAAATGAAACAACCATATAACTATTCTAACTCAATCTTGGATCAAAGATGCCCTTAGTTGCGAAGCGCTCTCCACACTTACTAACCGCAAATAAGAATTCTAAAAAAGAAAAACTAACTTTATTCATTTGGATTGTTCACGGACTCCATCATACACTTCAGATGCTACATCAACATAAAACCAATTTGCTCAAAGTATCCTCAAAACATATGCCCACAACGCATGGATGAATTATTGAATGAGAGCCACTTCGACAACACATATGTCCACAACACATGGAGGAATTATTGAATGACAGCCGCTTCGATAATTATTGAATGACAGTCACTTTACTGTACTTATGTTCTAGTTACATATGACCTTCCTAAAAGAGACAAAGCTCATGAGAATTACTAGAGGAATCACAATAATCTTGCTTTTCTTTTAGGGCACCACCAAAACCAAGCTAGGAACTTGCTTCATGTAGTTACTAATCATCCAAGTGCAGCCTGAACCCCTTGAAGAGAACAAACATTTATGTGAGAAAAATAGGCCATTTTGATAAGAAAAGAACACATGTTAGAGAAGAAACCACTCTAATCAGAAGTCCATCAAATTCAAGGTGCATTGATGGAGGTTGAAGGACATTTTGATGCTATTGAACAGTCACAGATGATGCTGATGCAGATCAACATGAAGTCAGGATATTAGTGTATAAATTGAGGATGTAGTCTAACATGCATAGAGCAACTGTTATGCATGATGTAAAAACATGCTTGGGGCTTGTTGAATAGATTATTGAACTGATTTGAAATAGTGCTTGTGTTTTATGAATGGATGACTATAAATAAGTAAATAAAATGTTAGGTCCATTTTTTTCATGACATTTAAGTACAATTTATATATATAAAATTGTTCCATTTCTTCTTAATTTGGCATTGGAGCTAATCTATACAACAATTGGAATTTGATCAAACTCATCAAGGTGTTCTTTCTTAAGATGAATTTTTGAGGTACATTTTTGTTTGACTCTCATGTGAACTCACAATTTGTAATGTCCCCTTTTCCTAGGCAGTTGACAGATGCAGTGGTTAGCCTATCATTGGTTCCCGTAGGCTAACATGGTGTTTAGGGGACCCCTTTGAGGGTGATCTATAGCTCTTCAGCAAGCCTTCTGGAGCTTATTTTAGTATTCTTCAGCTCAGTGTCCTAATTTATTTGTGGTGTGCCTTCTGGAGACCATTTTGGACGTTTTTACCCAAACTTACTATTTTTAGTAAGTCACTTGGATGTGTTGCTCATACTTACTATTTATAGTAAATCATGGTATGGTCAGCTGTTATCACGCCTATATCTGGAAAGTTGATAGTATACTCCCATGAGTCGATAGTGGCATTTATTAGGGAGTTAATGAATTAAATTATACTATTAAAGTTAATCCAATTTAACTTTAATAATATTAATTATATTGGATGACTTTATTAAATGGTGTTATAAGGGGTTAAAAAGGTATTATAAGGCATTTGCATAAAGTGTTATTATTTTAATGAGTTGACCCTCAACTTTATGAATTATAATTAAAAGCAAATATATTTTAAATGCCATCAAAAGCAAATATGATTTAAAAAGCATTTATTGCCAAGTGGGATGTGGGTTATTTGGTGAAGTATAAAAAGCAAACTTAATGCTTTTTCATTCATTCATTATTATTCATGGTTATTTGTACAAATTTTGAGAAGAACTGAGCAAGGGTTTGCTGGTTGAAAGCTACAGCTTTTCTGAGGATGAAATCCCTTGAAAAGGACAGTGTTTGCAGGTGTGGAAGATCACCCAAGGGCACTTCATTGGATAATCTCATTCAAGGGTTATCATTGAGCTTCATTGAATCAATTTGCATCATAGTTTCGAAGAATCTGAGAAGGGTTTCAAGAAGAAGAAATCTTTGCAGATTTAAGGCAGATATAACAACGTTTTCTGAGCACACGGAGGGTCCTTCTGCTGGCCGTACAGCTTCAGCAGGCCACGTGTGAGTTCCTAGGCCAAATGCCTAGCCTTGGCATCAATAACCACATCAATTGCTGGCGTCCAGGGAAGATAAGAGGTTGTGCAGCAATTTTGAAGTGGGATTTGGAGGCATTTGTGATTGGCATCCAAGTTCATGAGTTTACCAGTTGCTGGTTATGCATTTTCAGATTTGCAGCTTTTGCACTTTGTCATCCGGGTACAATTCCAATGTATTTTCTAAAGCAATAGTAAAATCTAGGTTATTTGTTTCATGCATTTGCTTGGTATTTGTTTATTTTGCAAATATTTGTAATATCCTCATTGCCTGCTAAAAACCAAAGAAAAATTAAAAAAAGCATTTTAAACAAAATGTCAAAAACAAAACTCAGAACAGGGGGGGGATAGTATACAATTCAACTCTAATATTTTTTGATTCTATACTGTATATGATGAATTTCTTATCAATTTTATCATATGAATATTTGAAATATCTCTATATTTTTAAAATTTTCCATGTCTTTTATATAGCTGTCCCCTAAAATGGCCTCAAAATATCTGTCCCGAAAATGCATCATCCCATCCCCATCTCAAAAACTTGATGGAACATAGATTATTATTAAATTATTTCCCTTATTTTATCCCTTAGCCTATGGGAAATAAAGAATAGTCTACAAGTCCTCAATTATTTCTTGTTTTGAAAAAGGGACATGACATCATTGTGATGTGACAATCATTGAGGAGTTCAAGCAAAAGGGTAGGTGGGGGAAACAACCATTGCACACAAAAACATTGCTTTTGACAAGAGAAAACTATCCAATTTGGGTAAATGGTGCAACAAACACAATAGTTGTAGTCACTCCAATGTTGAGTGCCATGCTTAGAAGACTTTGCTTATGTGGGCCAAAATAGAGGATGATGATGTCAAGACCTTGAATGGAATCATTGACATAGATTCCAGCATCCTAGTCAACATTTCACGAACAACTTACATATCACAAGAAATTAAGGCGAAGCAATAATTATATTTACAGATGTGGGTGCAAGGGCAGCCATTAGGCTTCATGATTGATGGTGATAGCATGAAGAATCTCATCCCTTCAACAATTGTTAAGTGACTAAATTATCCAATCATGCTCATCTGTAGTCCTACAACTTGGGATGGTTCAATGCCTACAACACCCAAGGTATACACATTATTCTCTAGTGCCTCTTTCCATGTGCTATTGATCCATTTCAAGAGGAGATAGTTTGCGATGCGGTGCCAATGGAGGTTTCTAATGTACTTCTTGGACATCCATACTTGTATAGTCACAAGTGCATGTACAACACAAATTTTGCAACATAGTGGTATCAATTTGTAGTAAGAGATATTGGATTCTTGAAGTGATTCCATGCTCAATACATGTTGCACCAAATCCAAAGAAGATTGTGGCATACAGTTATGCATACTCAACCTTTTGTACTTCACCTCCAACTGATGCATGACCTATTGTGGAAAAGATGGATTAGATCTTGGAAACCATGTTTACATAGAATTGTTCTATGACTGTGTACTAGGTTGACAAAGTAGGACAGCTTGAACAAAGCCAAATGGTTCACTAAGCAATTGCACCTACCTCTTAGAGAATGCAATCGAGACTATTGCTTCATAAGGGGGGCAACTAATCGAGGAGGATTTACCAACATTGGTTCCTATAGTAACACTAAGAACATTCTCATGGCATGTGGTAATTGTGGGAACAATTCAATGGTTTGTGATACACCAAAGCACCCCCCAAATTCTTGTGGTAACATAAGGTTCGCCCATCTATCTTGAGTAAGCGTTGCACATATTCCAATAGTGGTGAAGAGCACTCTACATAGGATCAAACACTCTTGTGGTAACCACACTTCTTCCAAACCTTCAATGGTTTCTATCATGGTTTCAACAGTGTCCAAGACGCCTCTATGCCAAACTATGAGACTAACTCACATTGCTCCTTATTGCACTATTCTAAGTGTCACTTTAGACATCAGATAGTGTAGTCGACACAACAATCTAGGTGGCATCCTTGAGGTTTGAGCTATGCCAAGTCATTTGCCAACACATCACACACCCATTGATAAATGTTTCAACACTGTGCAACTCTTAAGAGATGATGAGTCATTCATGGAAATGATTCAACTTTCATAGTCACTCTCAACCTTCATGACATGTAATCTATATATGCATATTTGTAACATAGCTTAAACATGAAGGA
Organism: Sequoia sempervirens; assembly: GCA_007258455.2. Lineage (NCBI taxonomy): Eukaryota > Viridiplantae > Streptophyta > Pinopsida > Cupressales > Cupressaceae > Sequoia > Sequoia sempervirens. The sequence continues at coordinate 19,790,931 of VDFB02000015.1, forward strand.
AACAAATAGGTGGATAGATTAGCTGGTAGTTGTTGTACAACTTTCTCAAGAGTATGACATGAATAGGATGAGTAGATAAATAATAATACATCTAATTTTTCAGTTCTATATCTCTCTAAATCTTTGCACTATTTTGTCTCATGAAGCTTTTGCACATGCATGTAACTTCATCTAGATCCTCATCTAGAGAGTTGTCCCTTAGGATTCAACTTGGGCCTTGGATTAGTGTGTACATAGGACTATAGAGAGTTTGTTTCCCAAGCCGGCCCTTTGATGCTACAATTTTTTTGAATAACCTCAATTAGTGCTTTGTTGGTGGCTTTTGATTGATCACATTGGTTCAAGGATTGTACATGCTTGATAGTGAATGAAAGATGCATAACTTTGTAGTCATTAGTCTAATCATATGGTTGACAAAATGTCCTCCATGTTCACTTGTTATTTGCATGGGAATTCTAAACCTTGTAACTATTTGTTCATAAATGAACCTTTTAGTACATTGAGCATTGATGTTAGATTGTGCTCAAGCTTTTTCCCACTTGGTTAGGTATTCTATGGAAACCAGTATATACCTACACCATTGTACTTTGCTTGTTTTTGAGGTTCTAATGAAATTTAAGGTCCACCATTCAAAGAGTTCTTGGGGTTGAGAAGGCCAAAGTGGTATAAAGTCACTTTTAAGTGGTTTACTAGTCCACTTGAATGTATCACATCTTGCTACTGATTCTTTAGCATTGTAGTGTAGTATTAGCCACTAGAGGCTTGCTTGTATGTTCCTTGCAATAGTACCAAGTCTCATGTGACTGCCTGCTAGATCTTTGTGTGCTTCTTGACGAATACCTTGAATCTCTTCTTCCATAACACATCTCTATAACATCTAATTATGCCCCATCTTGTATAACTCCTTATCATTTGGATTGTTCATGCCTTCAATGCCGATTTCCTTTGTTTTGTAGGTTGTATGTCCCTTGGAAAGGATGTTGTAGACAAGTACTCACCAATATTGTTGTACTAGGAGCAATTTGAAATAATTGTGCATCAAGGAAATTTTCATTTATGCCTTCAATAGGCTCACTTGATTTATGCAAGACAATTAATTGGCTATCACATGGTTTTTCCCTAACTTCACAATCCTTGAAAGTAAATTCTTTTAATAACATCAACCATTTGCTTATTAGACCTCATATAATATTTTTGTTCACTAGGTACAATACTTTGATTCCTTGTTGGTCTTCTCCTATTAGTTGAAAAAGTTGGAGGCCAAATTTTTAGCTTACCTAGGCTTTTCCAAGTATCTTTTGGAAGTACATTTACATCAGATTCACCATCAATGATTGTATTGGTGAGCTTATTTCCAAGTATCTCCATGTGCACCACCACTAGTTTCTTTGCCATATCAACAACTAGTAGCATGGGATTGATCATCTAGTCCTCACATATAGGAGGTTTCACTATTGGATTTACATTTTCTCCTCTACATTGTACATGGGTCATTCATGTTCTATCATTCCACTCTTTTGTTGTGGCAATTGCATCCCTATGTTTTAGAATGTTTTGCACTAAGTTTGCCACCTTTACTAATATAGTGGTTTGTAGTATTCGTCTTTCAATATTTTTGTTCAACTCCAACTCGGTGGTTGGAGCAGTTGCATGGTTGGAGTACTAATATTTTTGTTTAACTCCACCTCCGCTTGTGCTTCAACAAGTCTCTATTTCGATATGCCGGTCGAGGTGTATGACCTCCTTTTCTTGGGCTTGAGTAATGGCTGCTACTTTGTTATTTCTCTTTACATCAATCATATTAATGTTTTCCTTTTGCTTTGGACATTCGACATTGCTATGGTCTTTGGTTCCACACCATTCACACAACAATCATGTCTTGTTATGGTTTTGGCAATCTCTTGCAAAATCCCCATTCAACATTGTATGATAGGATGTCCTTTTGAGTCATTGTATTCGACTCCTACCTTCCCTTCTATTGTTAGTGAATATATTATTATTGCTTCTTTGATTTCAATAACTGCCAGGAGATTCATTATTGTTGTTGTGGGGCTTTGGTAGTGTATTGGATGGCGTAGACTACTCCTTGTGTAAAGAGTACCTATGTGTTCTTGCTTTTCAAATTATATGGGCATTCCTTAGTTGAATGACCCATTATTTGACAACTATAACAACCCATCTTTTTAGAGCAATTTGTTTTGGTGTGGCCCTCTACTCTACAATCCATACGTCATTTGTCTTTAGGTTCTTTGGCAGATTCTTTGTTTGATTTTAATTCCTTCATTGTACAAAGCATATCTCTTCGTAATGTTTGAACTAATTGTTGTTCATTATCACTACCTACATTAAAGTTGCTATTTTCATTGGTTTTTCATTTGAGTGTGAAGACAATCTTATCCTCACTTTCTATATCCATAGCTTTGTTATACACTTTTGCAGACAAGGAATATGGTACTGCTTTCATCTTCTTTTGTAATGAAGGAATGAAACCTTCAATGAACCATTTTATTTTTCAACTCATTGGTTGATTCCTTTTCCAATTTTACCAATAATTTCCTTACCCTATTGTTGTAAGCTCTCACATTCTTATGTTTCCTTTGTCAGGTGTTGTATATTTTTGCAACAATTTCATTGTCATTCCAAAGCAATCTAAATTCTTATTCAAAGGCTTTACGTAATTTTTCCCACATATTTCAATTGGTTGGCTCAATCTCTATGTATTAGTTCTTTACTACACCTCTGAGGATGGTTGGGAATGGCCATAACCAATATGTTTTATCATTCCATCCATTTGTTGTCCAAATGGTTTGACAAGTTTTGTAGTGCCTCACTGGATCTTTAAATCCATCTCCCATGAACTTAGGCAGCTTTTGCCTCTTTACACTTGAGCTTGCTAGTGGAGTCACCATTGCTTGTTTTTGATGTGAATTCCATGACTGGAACCTTATCCTCGTGATTTTCCTATTCAAATGTTTTGGTGCTTTCTTGATATTCTTGGACATGTGAGAATCCTCAACTCTTCCGAAGACTTCAGTGCTCTGCACGCTCATATCACCCTCAGGTTCTCTTTTCTTCAATTTAGTCCTTTGGCCTGATGTTTTGGCTAGATTTCTTCTTTGATCAACTACTTTTTGATACCATGAAGATTCCTTTTGTATGTTTCCCTTTCTCTGTTTGTAAAGAAGTCCCCTGACTTTTTTCGCAAGGTGAAGATTGTCCTCGTATAGGGGAGGCTTTTTTGGTAGTGAAAGTTGTTTTGCAATCTTAACCCACTCTTCCTCCACAGCTTGTAGGTCATCATTCATAGTCAGTGGGATGCTTTGATGTCATCTTTCCTTAATACATCTTTGACTTATGCTTTGACATTGACTTCTGCTTTGTCTTTCACTTCAGCTATGAGTTTGAACTAATGGATTGTTTAATCTCCATTAGTTCAAATTTGGAGCCTCATTCTTTTTGTTCCACTAATCTTCTCCCACCTTTTGGACTTAACTGTGTAAGCAACAACACCAATGTTTACTATCATCTAGTTAAGTTATCAGTTGCATACAATAGTAGAAACTAACAGTGCATACGATATAAAGTTACTTAATATAGAACAATACATGCTTTATTCAATAGAGTTGCATACCCACATGTAGATCAGGGAAGCAAAAGCCAAAATCAAACTCTTTCCCTATCTACAACTATTCAATATAAAGTGGACCAACGGTTGTTGGTTAGAATCAAGCTGTTTGGAACCGCTACAACTAAACATTAACAACTAACTCAAAGCCAACATGTTAACTAACTGAATTGTTGGATCTGCAAACTAACAAAAAATACAAATTCATTTTATACTAATTACAGTTTGGGCTTAAAAAACACAATCCTGACAGGCAGCTCAAGAGGGGATTTTGAAGTCCATTTGCTCTGTTGATGGCATTCCTCAGATGAAGTTCTAAAACTCTGATATTCATGCTTTGAATCTGATAAATCCTTCGTTTTATTTCTACACCAAACCCTAATTGAAATATGCATCCTTGGATACATCATAACTCTAGAGTGTATGAAGTGATCAAATTGTCTCTTGAATATGCAATTATGACTGATGCTGTCTTTACCTCATGAGTGATCAATCTATCAAACAAAAAACCCTTTTAAAGGAATATATGCACCTCGGAGATTACTGCAATAATGGAAATCAAACTTGGAAAACCCTCCCTAGTCTCTGCTTGACACACACTTCCCATGGTCCGCTTCCCTTATCTAAATCTTCATAATATTCTTGAAGATCACCTGTTGAAGATGATGATAACAGAAATACCACATGATAGTGCCCAAAACCCTCCTCAAAAGTAACTGAAAAGATGACTGAAATGAAGCCTGATATCAAAAACCTTGCTGAATTGATTGAGATTACTGCCGAAAAGAATCTTATTGATCTCTGCCGGTTTGTGAAGTAGGAGGGAATGACTTGATGGAAAATAATGAAGTATGGAAGTTTATTTAAACATGAATATGCCCACTATTTCCAGTGCTTCCCTCCTCTAGGTATAATTTGCCTTTTTCCTTGTGCATGAATTGCCATTAATTTTGATTTTCTCTTTATCTGACCGAACATCTATTAATAGATGATTTTCTATTTTTGAAAAGTCGGGCAATTGGTGAGTTGGTACACCTTTTCATATATCTAAGTTGCAACCTTTTTACAAAGCCCAGTCAGTTGTTCATCTACTTGTGGCTCACCTATATAGGCTATTTGCAACTTCTTGAACTAAACCCTGTTTGGTCCTCTTTATCGCATGTGTCCAATAAGGGCATTGCATGTTTTTTGGCATTTGTAATTGACTGGTCTGTACTCGGGCATGTGCCTGACAACATGCATGTATATTTGTGCAATATTGAATCTGATAGTCTGTTATGTGCCTTCCGCCAGTATATGCTGGCTACAGGTTTTGAAATGCAATTGATTACTTGTGTTTGTAATTTTGTAGGCATATGCAGGTAACAGGCCTGTTTAACATTTTTTTGAAACCTTACTCTTGCCTCACTCTGGCACTTGACTCTATAAGGGTTTGCAATTTTCGTTTCTTACTTTAAAATCATTTCCCTCTGCCCAGGGTGGACAACTATACCTCTGTCACAGATTTTTATAACTTAAATTTCTTTACATGACTATCACCGTGGAATTTTACCTTGGAAGATAAGCTCTTCATTCACTGGATGCACACCTTAACAAGTATTTGTAGACCTTTGCTTTTAAAAATCTACATTTTGTAAAAACATGTTGACTGTTCAAGGGCCCTAACTTGGAAAGTTTTATTTCTCCTTCATATGGCAACTGCTGGTCTGCACTTAAACATGTTTTTCTCTTTCAAAAACTATCACTGCCTGATTATGGTACATTTCTCCTTAGAGCTGACTGCAAATCTTCTATACCTTAGCACTTTTAGCACTAATTGGCCTTTGTTCTCTGACTTCATAAATACATTTGAAAACTCTTTCCATTGAATGCAAAGGTATGAACAAGAAACGACAAAATGACAAAAACCATAGACGAACAAGACCAAGCTCGAAAACATGAAGGAAAGACAAGGATTTAGCTTGGAATCTGGTCTAATATGAAAAATTTCTTGTGGGTACAGCACAAAACATTTAATATTTCCTACAAGTCCATGTGAAGCTCACATGGGTTTCAATATTCACCCAAGGAGGAGTAGAAGAAATTCCACCTTCACCATTAATGATCCTAATAAATGGTGGACACATGGAGTTGAGAAGGCTACCCATTGCCTTCTGGAAGCCTCTGTACACTTCCAAACACATCTACTATGATGAAAAGGTCAAATTTCACTTAAAATTAAGGAAACTATCATTTTTTGACATCGCTAAAAAATTCATTTCACACAAATTGGAGTTTCAATTTTAATTTCATTCGTTTTAACACTCACATTAGCAAGACTCACTTCAAGATATATGGAGAGCATTACAACATTACAACTAAAGCATAAATGGCTTTGAAGATAATCATAAGGCTACCACAAGGTTCTAATCCTATAATTATCTCGAATTGTCACATAAGAATAGTTAATAGCCAGGTAATCATATAAATACGAGTGTTATCATAGGAAAAATCCAGGTAAAATGAGTACAATAAGAGTACCAAAACAAGTGGACCTTACACGTTCATATTATAGCTATCATCCTATACTCTCTTCATCCTGGTTATCATATTCCTTATGAAGTGTCCTATATGGATCTTCAAACATAAAACAATAATACTAGTTATAAAGGATGAAGTCACCATAAAGCACAGGAATAATATGTTAGGAGCGTACATACATGCTTATTTACTTGAAATATGGTGTAAGATTCAAAATTCTCAAGCCTCAAATAAGGAGATAGTCGCCAAAGAAAATTTACAATAGCAGTATCAGAGCAATTCAAAATGTAGGTTTCTGAGATTCATCTTAATACTTTACTCACCCAACTATATGGCATTTAATGGCTAAACATTAACTCAAAAAAGAAAGAAATGCAGTGCATACACACTTGAGGTATGGTAAATGCTAGATATTTCTATGAATGGAAAATAGAAATTAGTTTTAAATTTACTTTATGTTACATGTGCTTGTTTCGAGGAAGTTCTGAGTTTTATCTTAATATATTACTTAATCAACTATATTGCATTTGATTGCTAAACATTTACTCAAAAAGAAAGAAATGCAGTGCATACACACTTGAGGTATGATAAATGCTAGATATTTCTATAAATGGAATATATACATTAGTTCTAAATTTACTTTATGTTACATGTGCTTTTTTGAGGAATTGTATAACTATATATTAACTTACAGCAAAGCATGTCAAGGAGGGTTAGATCTCAACTTTCTTTTTTAGGTTTAGCTTGAAACAAGAAAATCACCCATATAAGTGCTAAAATCAAAGTTTTTCAAATGCTTTGATGCTTAGTTCACTTATAACTTTTCCTCACAGAAATGATACTCTTATTTCTATTGGTACATTGTTGTGAATTGCCTGTAGTAGATCTATTTTTTTCCATTGTTCATTGAAATTGATATATGACCATCATTAACTTGAGTTTTCTACTTTTACAAAAAAAATGACATACCCATGCTTCAGTACACATTTGCAAGCCGAAATATCGAGGAATTGTTGGTGTTATACTTGCATATTCCACAAAATATTTGGTTTAAATGGTGATTTATGACACAAGTTATTGGTGGTTATTGAGAGGTGTGTTGCAATGGGATATTGTTTTAGAAGAACAAAGAGAATAATGATAATCCTGGTATCCTTGTACTGGTAAGCATATGTCTCAGTTATGCATTTGAAGATGACATTAGTGCTGTGTACTGTAGAACTGACATGTCTCCCTGTGATTGAACTCAAACCATTTTTTACATAAATAATCACCTCACTGTGAGAGCAATCTTGCTTTATCAGCGAAAGCTATAACAAATTCAAAATTTGTCACATTCAAATAATCCAGGAATGCTAATAATCAGATGTCACCTTAGTGAACATATTCAAAAGTCACATTGTGTATCAAGTGCATGTTGTTTCTTGTTTTTGTTCTTTATGGTGATAAAGCAGAGTTAAACAGGGACGAGCATTACTGAGTAATAGGAAGGGCTTAGCGATTATATAATTTTTGAACATTTTGTTTGTGTGTTGTAGGGTCTTTGGGAATCTCCAAACCTGCATGCACGGGTGTGGAATGATGCTGAGTTGAGGAAAAAAAAACTCAACATCCAGGACTATGGACGGATTGGTGAAGATTTTGAGAGGCAACCTAACCTTTTATTGAAGAAAAAATACTCAAAAAAGAGTAGGGGTAAAAAATCAGCATTTAAGGAATCTGATGTCAACGATGAATGGCAGCTACCTTTGGATTACTGATCAACTGAGTCTTAAGTTTTTTTGTACATTTAGCATCTCATGTTAAGATAATACCCTCCATCATTTATCTTCCAACTGTACATACTTATGGTTTGTAGTCAGTTTTCATGTGTAAAATAAGTAGTTTCCAGTCCACAAGCGAGAAAGTTAGTTTCACTATGTCAGATGTTGGGAAATTCTTGTGTCCAATAGCCACCTATGCACTTGAATAAATGTTATAGATATGTATCATATGAGTTCTAATAAGTCATCTTATAATTGTAATTAGCTTTGAAAGAAAGCAAATATATTAGAATTATTCTCTATTCAATCATATGAGCTTCACCATTGAATTATATGGTTTTTAAAAAAAATCATCTTTCAAGGTAGTTATATGTGATGAGTGGGAAATTATGCACCTATATCTAGAATCTGCTGCTGGCTTTTCTTTACAGATAAATAAAATATTAATATTATACAGAGCTAAACTGAAAAGATTAGATTCCACTCAAAAACAGCATGCTTCCTAGGCAAATGAAACTCCACTACCGGAAGCAGGAAATTTTTCATTTCATCCTGTATATTGTTCAAATTTTGTAAACCTTAGGTTTCAACCGCATGACCATGCTCAATAGGAAACTGAGTCTTGCTAGTCCACTCAATTATAGTTAATAGAATACAAAATCAAGCTTGTTCCTATTGTATCAGAGCCAATAATTATCCTTACCAACATTCAAATTTGATCTGTATCTAGCTGGTTGCTAAACCAGTAGAGAACATAAATATTCAAGACTCATCCAGAAATTGGCATATGACTCTGTATAGCTTTAAAATTCACTATGGGCTGGGAAACACCATAGAAGTTGGAAATAGAAAACTACTATCACATAATTTAGAATCTGACAGGGACAATTTTCACCACTTGCCAGATCTGGGAAATACATTGGGTCTTTGCTGGTATCGTATCTTCATTCTCCTGCTGCATGGAATGAATTTGCTGTCCAATTTCTTACTTTGAATCCAACTTTCCATATGCTTGGACTAGAGCTTCTCTGATTACAGACATTCTTATAAGGAAAAGTCTCTACTGTCTAGATACACAACAAATTGAGAATCTGTAGTTGCTTTGTGAGCCATCATGCTTATCAGAGAGGCTGGTTTCCCCTCCACTTTAGAACTCTGTGAATGCCTTGTGTTCCTTAGGTCATCCATCTTAGAGTTCACATAAATGTTTAGATCTATTGGAACAATCCTGAGCAGCATTCTTGTGTTTATTTCTTGGAGTTATACAATGGAGTATTCACCCTTCTCACTGATTGAAGTAGAGCTCATCCCCAAGATCCATCAATTTTCAACATGGTAGAGTAAGGAAACCAAAGAGACAATGTAAGAGAGAGCATCAATTTTCAGCAAACTGGAGTAGTGAGATTAGGGAAACCAAAGGAGAGGAATTATGATTTAAAAACAATTCAGATACATGAGAGGAGAGATCAACTCCATTTAATGAATATGATAAAGCATGATGGTTTGAGATGCTTTAGCTATCCCATCACTAAAGTGGTTTTCAAAGAAATTTATTTTGATATACATAAAGCATGATAGGAAGATTTGTTGATGGTGAGAATCTTACATAGGAGCATTTGGATTTGTATGATGGCATCTATATAATATTACATGACCACAACTTGTGTTTGACATAGTGTTGGCATTTCAATTTGCACCTCTGGTATGCAAATTAGAAACAGACAGCTATGCATAGATTAACTGCTTTTCGAATTAGGAGGGGAAGCTCCCTCTTTGCTGATGTTGCTTAAAGAAAGTAAACTAAAACTAATTTGCCAATCTTTTTGTTCAGCTAAGAGCACAAGGTTATAAAACTCTAGCACCATAGCTGAGATTTTCGCTTTTGAATTTCAACTACGACTAAGCCTACTCTAATGACATTTCTAACTACTCAAGTAAACTCAGAGCTTGAGAGTTAGAAATGAACAAAGAATGATTCTTTGACACAGATACTTAAACAAACTTTCTTCCAACACACATCTATTGTACTTTCAATGCAAGCTGAAATAAATATTATATAAGCAGAACACATAAAATGGAAATCTGAGACAGTAGATCAAAGCAGGCATAAGATTTTATTTTCTCAAATTTCAAATAACAAATATTACACTTCTAGGAAAGCAGGATTGTAGCAATAACAGGTTTACAGCTTAGCGATCAACCAGAATACATTAACACAAGTAACACATGAACTAAACAATATCTTGCAGCAAAGGTAGGCATACAAGCTTGCTCTTACACTAAGTGAACTGAAACTGAACAACAACAACTTGCAGGCAAAGTAGGCTTAGCAATTTGCTATCACAGTAATTGTTAAAGAAAAATGGGCAAGGCTGCCCTTATTTATACACAAGCGAGGAGTAGGGAACCCTCAAATCTCCTTGCTTTTACAACATGACTTGCCAACAAGCAAACTTTATTTCTAAAACTAAAACAAGATAACTATCTAACAACCTACTAAAAGCAAAAAACAAGGAAAGTGCCAACTATTACAACTTGATACTTTTCTCTTTCACAAAGAATAGATAAGCATGAGACAAGAATAGCAAGAAAACTCAAAAAAAGCATTGAGTTAACTGCTGCTTTAAATCTATCTTTGAAGATCTTTGCTGTCGTGAGAAGATAACTCATTCATTGGTATTTTGGGAAAGTATATCTGCCAAAAAGTTGGTAACTGCCTCATTGTTAGGAGCATTGATACTATTTAAGGCAATATTCCGCTTTTCTAGGATTTCGCCTTCTACAATCGATCTTAGAAAATCTTTGGCCTCTTAAGTTGCTTTATTGAATCTTGTTGACATCACGACAATCTGATTCATCTTTTAACCACTTTTGTGCAACTCTTTTCCGGTATTTATCTTTCTGTGTGTACCACCCTTTTCCACACTCTTCAATGAAGATGACTAAATTTTCCGTCCATGTTGGTATTGAAAAGCATTTCTCAACATCTTCTGCTCTAAGGCTACAAACAACATGTCCATTTGTTGATTGAATTTCTCTTGCGGTTGGATTGTAATGCTTAATACAAGCAATTACGAACTCAAGTTTTGAGCTGAAATGGGAATTGCAGCTGCTGCAAGCAACCCGAAATGGCGAAGATTCTTCGCTGCAACATTTCCTGCGTCTTCCAAAGCATGTAGATTAGGAATTGGAGCCACATGATGCAAATTGATTTCGAAGGTTCTCAAGTAATCGTG
>VDFB02000015.1:19814148-19878734 GCA_007258455.2 Sequoia sempervirens
TGTGATCTTCGTCAAGTGGGAAATTGTTGGAAAAGTATGCCTCAATCATCACAAGCTGAAACCTCCATTGGAGTCAAGTCAGTATGACATATATCATGTCTGGCCGACTAGCAGTTTGGAACATCATGTTTTGTACAGGTCGATGTGACCTAGCTTTTGTCTCACCGAAAGGTTACTCTTTGGAGCTATCGCTGTGACAAGAAGCTTTCGGTATGACCTCTTACCGCGTGGAAATCTTTGGATAATAGGCCATTCAATCATGTATCGGGGAGACTCATGGCGACCACGAGCTTCAGGATAACCTATGTCAGTTCGGTGAGAAGTCTCAGCGAATAGCTAATGTCTCACCGACAGCGTATGTATTGAAGTCTTCAGGATAACTAAGGGTTCTCGCTAAGAAGTCTCAGCGAAGTGTTAATGTCTCGCTGACAGGAATACATATGATGTCTTCGCGGTAACAAAAAGATCCCGGTGTGAGGTCTTAGTGAACAGTGAAGGTCACGCCGACGGGGACACAAACAAAAACGTTCATCGGAGTAACTCAAAGCGATTGGGGAAAGGTCTTAGCAAGAGTGTTAAGTCTCGCTGACCATTCGGTGTTCGGTGTAACACAAAGGATCTCAAGGAGATCTCTTAGCGACTGATGGATATCTTGCCGATAGCCGATGGCTATCGGGGTAACCCAAATGGTTCAGGAAGAAGTCCTGGCGAACGATGTAAGTCTCACCGATGATGAGGGTTTTTCGGCATAGGTCTTGGCGAACGGTGATTATCAAGGTAACCTTTATGACTCAGTAAGAACTCTCGGCGAAGGTGTTAAGTCTTGCTGACTATTCTTTGGAGCTCGGTATAATATGTGACTTCGGTATAACCTTTGGTGACTCGCTATGATCTCCTGGGGAAAACGATAGGTCTCGCTGACTGCTTGGTGCTTCAGCGTAACACATGAAGCTCGATAGAATGTCTTGGCGATATCCGTAACTCTTGGAGACATCGATATGAAGGTTATGTGGCATCGGCAAGACACTGTTAGTGTCTCACTGAGATGCCAATACAGTGCAAATTTTGTTGACCGTTTGACCGTCCTATGTGGAGTATCCTGGACCAATAGGAGAAGCCGAATCTGAACAGTTGGAAGGCAATCGGTTGTGACGGTTCTGTGAGGAATTTCGACAAACAAGGAACGCCATGGTTATACTCTGTGATTGCAGATTGTGATCGGTTGGTTGGATCGACGAATTGTTGAGTGGGTGTATGATCAGTAAATGAATTATATTCTGTAAAGGCTGTAACTTGAAGGTTCCTGTACAAGATTGTTCATGGTGAATACTGCTATAAACAGACATCAGAAAGATAAGTCTGAAACTTGTATGTAATCTTTATTACTGTAATACAAAGTGACTTCTCTTGGTGCGGTGGGTTTTTCTCCCATAAGGGTTTTCCCACGTATATCTGGTGTTCATGTGTGATTGTCAAATACTTTTTTTCTGATATTTACTTCATAGTGCATCTTAATTGGACTATAATTGAAAAATTAAAAGTATATCTACATTCTTCTCTGAGGTTTTGACGTTAGGAGAGTTGTTTCCGCATCTATCTTTCCTTACAATAGCGAACAATTTGTAATTCGAAAAGCATTCATTTTGATTCATAATTTAGTTTGTTCAATCATTACTTGGATGCATTTAGTTTTCTAAGTTTCTTCTAGTTTCCATTCATTTACTTTAAAACTGCAAAAAAAAAGAAAAACATATATTGCTTGTTGATTTTTTTATGGTTAAGTATTTATTTTCAGCGGTAGAATACTTCTTTTCATGCAAGCTTAAACACACACACAAAAAAGAGGGTTTCATTTTGTCATTGATTTAAACATTGTAGTGAAATTAAACACATTCTGAAGCAAAACACCAAAAACAAAACAAGAAACTCTAGGTCCACATCGTTCAAGTTGAAAGATGCTCCAAACATAGTAAAGTTCAAACTCTTCCAAACAGAGCAAACATTTGAAACATTCCATTTGCAACCTCAAAGATCAACATAAAACACACACAAAGACCTTGAAAATGTTTGAAAGTCACAAATCAACTGAAACACACCAAAGAACTTCTCTTTCAACAAGAGGCATTGAAGCGATTTAAAAATTTCTCCTATTCCTTTCAGTCTTGGCACTTCACACCCATGTGTCCTAGTTGAGTGGAAGTCAATTTGAGAGAGCTAAGTGAGAACTTATCAACTTCTATAGTTGTTGAAGTAGCTAAACAAATTGAAGCTATAAAAAGAATTTGACTAGAAAATAACCTTTTCCAATCAATTGAAATCACCCACTTGAATGAAGTATTTGAAGGGGAGATTGTTTGTTTGGATGCTCTCTTCGAATTTGTTCAAGAAAACCTTAATACTCCTTATGAAGTTATTACATTAGTACAAAAGTCACATCTCAACCATACATACCCTTTATCCACTAGTCACTTCTTTGTGAAGAGGGTAGCCCACCCGTTTTCTTGCCATTACACTTATTGTTGCCACATGAGCAATAGTAGCCCGTCACTTGTTTGACCAGCAGGATCATTCCATGTGTACCATTTATGAGTCATGCACAGTGGTGGTGGGTCATATTTGGAGCATACAGTATTGAAACTGCCAATTTCTTTGAGGGGTGGTTACAAAATGATGAAATGTGTGGTTTCATCCCAATACAACCTGTGGGAAGATGAAACAAATAGTGTGATGTTTACTCTTCAAATTCTCATTCTAGAGCCTTACAATGCACAAAGAGGATCCTCTAACAAATATGTAAGGACATGAGGAGGTTGGATTAGATCAATTAGAGGATTTGGAGGGAACAAACCAATCTTCTGGTTGCAAATGACAATACATGAGGAAGTGAGAATGCAACACAAAGGAGGAGGAAGTTCCAAGTTGAGTATGCAGCTTGTGTGGTTCGAAGTACTTGATTCCAGGGAGCTCTAGGAAGATAGGAAACTTATGGAGTGAGTTTTTCATGCATGTAATTATTTCTACATTCTAAGAAAGCTTATAGATTGCATTTGCCACTATGAGATAATTTTCCTCATCTTAAAGCTTTCATGATAAATCTATATCTCTTTATGGTGTGTTTTATTTCTATTCATTCTATTAAATCATCCTATCATTTTGAACCCACACTTTAGATCTAATTCAAAAGAATTCCACATTCTTTTGAATTAAATTCAAATAACATAATATGAATTAAAGTCAGTTTTGATCTTAAATTTACACAAACATATTTTTAACAAAATTATGGATTATATACCTACATAAATAAGTTATCATTCTTTTCGAAAATTTTGTTAATTGATATCATTGTTGAAAGAGCTTTGGCTCTTGTTTCAAAAGTATTTTGGAAGCTCAACTTCTATTTTAACTAATCATATTGAATAAAACGATAATTCTGATCTTTTTAGAGTTGTGAATAGATTATAAATAACCCTCCTTCCTGAAAATATTTATAAATTTGTTATATAATAAACTAGATACTTTTTATAAGTTGTACTTGTTGACTTCGTTAATTCTAATCTTTTAGAGTTTGCTAATAAATTATAAATTACCATCCTTCCTGAAATTATCTATAAACTTGTTAGATAATAAACCAGATACTTTTTATAAGTTGTACTTGTTGACTTCATTAAATGTTGGACTGCTCATATTTAACCTGTTATAAATCAAAGTGGCATAGCCCTGTAGCAATCGTAGTTCTCAGTCCGTAGAATGGTAGCATTAGTAATTACAATTATATATCCTTTCCCAAGGTAGTAATATATTAAAATCATCATTAACGCTCATGACCAGTTAAAAGCAACAAATGGGGATTTCAAGGACACGTAATGTCAAGAATAAGGAAAAGAGCAGGCTACGCGCATACAAAATGGCATGCCCATCCGATGGCCTGCCATGCCATGACTTACCTCTAACGGTCTGTCAGAACGAAGGGACATCTCGTAGCCATCGCCAGCAGCCTGCTGTGCGTAGCATTGAGCCTAGCCGTCAAGCCTCACGCCGCCAGAAAATAGCAAGTTAGATGGGCCATTAATGTGCAGCAAGGCAGAAAATTTATTCACCAAAGAGATATAGAGAAACAAAGAGATAGACAAATCATGAGAAGTAGAGATGGACAAATAGAGATGGGGAGAGGGAGAGAGAAAAAGAGGGAGATAGTGATATATGAGCAGATAGAGAGAAAGATATACGGGAAGATAAATAGAGAGAGAGGTAGAGATAGAGAGATGGGAAGAGATAGAGAGAGGGAGGGAGAGAAAGGGGGAGAGATAGGTAGAGGGCAAGATAGAAGAGGGAAGAGAGGGAGAGGGGAGAGAAAAAGAGAGGAAAGAGAAGTAGAGAGATATAAAAAGAGGGAGTAATAGGGAGAGGGAGATAGAGGGAAAGATAGGGATACAAACAAGGAGAGATAGAGAGATAAATATATAGAGAGTAGGAGAGATGGAGTGAATGAGAGAGTGAGAGAGGAGGAGATATAGATAAGAGAGAGAGAGAGGGAGAGAGATAGAGATAAAGATAGCGATAGGGAGGGAGAAACATAGTGTGTGTGAGTGAAAGAGATATGGAGATAGAGTAATAGAGGTTTTAGAGGTGAATTATCATATACTTAATCAAATGGCATGTTACGTTGAGCATAACTCCCCAAGGACGCATGCTATCCTTGGATTGTTGGCACAAAACAACTAATAAAAAATTTGACTAGCTCACTCTCATTATCGCACTCTATAACTTTTTAATTTAGATTTTAAGTTTGAAACTATTTTTATTACATAAATTTAAATAAAAATTATAAATATAATTATTCTAAAATAATTAAAATTTTAATAAGACATATAATTATAAAATTAACTCTAATAAATTTTAAGTATTATTTATAATTTAATAAAAAACATAAATAATTAAAATAAATTTCAAACTTAAATCTAAATTAAAAATTAGAACATTTCAAACTTAATAAAAATTACAAAATAATTTGATTAATATTAATAAAGATAAAAAATCAAATTCAAAATCAATTAAAAAAATTTAAATATTTAAATTATTTAAAATTTAGTAATAAAATTAATTTTATTTCAATTTAATTTATTTATTCTTTAATAAATCTTCAATATAAATATGAACCTTAAAATAATAATTATTATTTTAAATCATTGAACACCTTTTCATCAATTCTCTCACTAAAATATTTATTTAAAATATTTTACCATTCACAATGCATTCATAGTGGTTGATGCCACACTTGCTATAAAATGGAGATCGTTTGAGCGGTAATTTTTGACGTAGATACAATGGAGAGTGAAGACTGATTTTCTTATGTAGCAATGTCTAGGCGAATAAATTTGTTGCTTTGCTGCACATTAATGGCCCATCCAACTTGCTATTTTCTTGCGGCGTGAGGCTTGACGACTAGGCTCGATGCTACGGACGGCAGGCTGCTGGCAATGGCTACAGCATGTCCCTTCGTTCTGACAGACCGTTAGAGGTAGGTCATGGCATGGCAGGCCATTCGATAGGCATGCCATTTTGTATGCTACGTAGCCTGCTCTGTCTATCATAAAGATTAAATTAAAATTAAAAAGTTTAAAATTTTGAGTATGTCAAAAAGATTAAATTAAAATGAAAAATTTCATTGGATCCAATATTATTTACAAGATACATAACAAAAAAAGGTGTGTAGAGATTGAAGTTTTTAAACAAATAAATTGTGCTGCAAAATGCAACCACAATCTAGCTCTATTTTTTTTAATAAATATAAATGTACAAAATTATCAATATAACATTATTCACTATGTAATAGCATTGTGAGATCTTTTTTTCCTAAATACACTAGAAAATATAATAAATTGAATTTCCATTAATCCATAAACTTTACTAAAATCCAACAAAGAAAGTTTTGATCCAAGATAATATTAATTTTCAGTTATAAAATTTTATTTCTTAATAGCAAGAAAATTGACATAAATAGAACTTAAAAACTTATATTTGAATACCTATAAATTATTATATTTGAATCTAAAGTTTGATTCTAAAAGTTGGAGCCTCTCACAAACACTCGCATTCTACAACCGCCCTGCTATGCATCACACCCACTTTGCCAAAGTTTGTGCACACTGCATAGCTAAAACAAAGAATGGAGATCACTCAGAAAAAAATGATTTTTTTTTATCGAACAGAAAATATGAAGACCATTTCATAAGCACGGTGAACAACTTACTAGATTGTGTGATAGTTTCCTTTGATTTCTTTTGCCCTCGCCTGCCGCATTTTCTGTTTAACATCCAATCTTCATGTTGAAGCGTTCATATTGGCTGATGGTGTGCTTGTTATAAAATGGAGATCGTTTGAGTGGTAATTTTTGCCACAGATACAATGCAGAGTGAAGACTGATTTTCTTCCGTAGCAATGTCTATGGTTAACAGCGGGAAAATTGGGAAAATTAGGTGAGATGAGGTAAATTGATCTGGTGGTTGGTGAATAAATTTTCCACCTCGCTACACATTAATGGCCCATCCAACTTGCTATTTTTTGGTTGCGTGAGGCTTGACGGCCAGGCTCAATGCTACAGATGGCAGGCTGCTAAAGATGGCTACGTGATGTCCCTTCATTTTGACAGACCGTTAGAAGCAGGTCATGGCATGGCAGGCCATTTTGTATGTTGTGTAGCCTGCTCCAACATACAAAATGGCATGCACATCTAATGGCCTGACATGCCATGACCTGCCTCTAATGGTCTATCAGAAGGCAGTATGTCAAAGAGTAGGCTACACAACATACAAAATGGCATGCCCATCCGATGGCCTACCATGCCATGACTTGCCTCTAATGGTCTGTCAGAACGAAGGGACATCGTGTAGCCATCGCCAGCAGCCTGTCGTTTGTAGCATCAAGCTTGGTCGTCAAGCCTCACGCCGCCAGAAAATAGCAAGTTGGATGGGCCATTAATGTGCAACAAGGTGGAAAATTTATTCACCAACCACCAGATCAATTTACCTCATCTCACCTAATTTTCCCAATTTTCCCGCTGTCAACCATAGACATTGCTACGAAGAAAATCAGTCTTCACTCTACATTGTATCTACGGCAAAAATTACCGCTCAAATGATCTCCATTTTATAACAAGCACACCATCAACCAATATGAACACTTCAACATGAAGATTGGATGTTAAACAGAAAATACGGTAGGCGAGGGCAAAGGAAAGCAAAGGAAACTATCACGCAATCTAGTAATTTGTTCACTATTCTTATGAAATAGCCTTCATATTTTTTGTTCGATAAAAAAAAACATTTTTTTTCTGAGCGATCTCCATTCTTTGTTTTGGTTGTGCAGTGTGCACAGACTTTGGTGAAGTGGGTGCAATGCATAATGGGGTGGCTGCAGAATGTGAGTATCTGTGAGAGGCTTCAACTTTAGATTCAAATATAATAATTTATAGGTATTCAAATATAAGTTTTTAAATTCTATTTATGTCAATTTTCTTGCTATTAAGAAATAAAATTTTATAACTGAAAATTAATATTATCTTGGATCAAAACTTTCTTTGTTGGATTTTAGGAAAGTTTATGGATTAATGGAAATTCAATTTATTATATTTTCTAGTGTATTTAGGAAAAAAAGATTTCACAATGCTATTACACAATGAATAATGTTATATTGATAATTTTGTACATTTATATTTATTAAAAAAATTAGAGCTAGATTGTGGTTGCATTTTGCAACACAATTTATTTGTTTAAAAATTTCAATCTCTACACACTTTTTTCTATTATGTATCTTGTAAATAATATTTGATCCAATGAAATTTTTCATTTTAATTTAATCTTTTTGACATACTCAAAATTTCAAACTTTTTAATTTTAATTTAATCTTTTATGACATAAACCAAATTTCACTAAGAAATATCTTTGTAAGAAACAAATTTTTATAGTAAAAAATTGGATGTCTATTAGTTATGTCCCTAAGTTTTCTTAAATCTAGAGGAGGGTCTAGAGTATGTTCACTTGGTATAAGGGAAGCATTGTAAGAGTGTCGTCTTAAGATTAAGGGATCCTTCACATGGAGTTAGTCAAAACCTTTTGAACCATTGGAGATAATCATACTTCACATTTGTTGATCATCGGGGTTATGGTATTTCACGTTTGTTGGACCATTGGGGGTATGGTATTTTGCATTTTTTTGAGTGTTTACAAGGATCTATGAGATGGAGTATGTTGGGTATGTTGTAAAAAGCATCTATGTTGATAGTTGAGGATGAATAGAAATAGTTTTCATCAATTTGGTTTTTTGATTTATTATTTGATCTTCTATTTTTTCACATATGAGAGAAAGAGGGAATATCATATATTTATTTCCCATGGCTTGAGTGGGTTTGGATCTCACTGGTATGGTGGACCATAAGTGTTGTTGGAGCTTCTAGAATATACGTGTAGATTAAACCCATTGTGACATTGTAAAAATTTATACTCAAACTTTACATAGTAGAATAAGGACTAATTTGATTTCTAAACTTAAAATCCAAATTTAATCCTAGACCCAAATTGACCCCTTGCATACTATCCATTACATGTTTTTGATAAGATAAGCAACATTTACAAGGTGTTGTACCCTTCACAAAGGAGCCCAAAGGGCCAAAAAGGAGCTAGTTCAAAACAGAACATGAACTAGGAGAAACACAGAAACAACTGACAGACAGTTGTAAAACAGAAAACAAGGACTAGACAACCCCAAAACCTGAGGGGACCAATCTGACTCCCATCACCCGAGGTCACAAAGAAGCAACGAATTTGGGGAGTCCCTTCTTCTTTCTCAGCACAACAGACTAGGAAGGCTTGGAAACTAAGTCCATCGAGCAAGGTGGGGGGCGGATCCTCAACAGCCACACACAAGGAGCCATCATGCAGAGAGGGAGCCGACAGCAAGGAGGAGGAGACCGGAGCAATTGAGGGAACAACAACATCGATCAAAGAGGGATGGGCAGGGTCTGTCAGGACATCGGCAGCAGATTGAGGCACCATTGAAACCACGAAAGGGAAAGTTGGAGGAGTCGGGATAGAATCAGCCACCAAGGGAGGAGCTTCCAAAGGAGGGTCGTCAACCACAGGAGAAACAACCGAACCCACCGTGAGATGGTTTGAGAGAGCATTCCTCCACCAAGTAGCAGAGCCCTTACGACGAGCAAGAGGGCAACCAAAGGCAAAATGACCAGTGGAGAAACCTCTTGCACCGAAAGGGAAGGGCCTCATAGTCCAGTAGCTACGACCAAGGTTTGTCCTCAACCGACAAGACCACATCACCATGAAGAGGTTTGGAAATGTCAAAATCAACTAAAATACGAGCCACCCTAGAATGCCCTAGATCCTGAGACGTAGAGTCAACCTTCAAAAAGCGTCCAATGGAGTTACCAATAGCTTCAAAACACGATTCCTCCCAAAATTGGAGGGGGAGATTCGGCAGTTGGACCCAAACCGGTCTGACATTCAGAGGCTCAGTAAGCGGATTGAAGGAGCGAGAAACATTAAAAATTGTGTTATATGGTGTTGTACAAAATGATAAACCCATTCTATTTTGTTCATTCATTAGTTCTTTTTTGCTACTTGCATCATTACTTAAGAGCACCATAGTAGAACATTGCATGTCATCAACTTAAATATCAACATCATCATCATTAGTGGGAGGCTTAACATGTTATATGGTTACTTGGTGTGTCTTCAATCATTGTTCAAACAATTAATTCAAACCCAAAGGTTTAACTAAGAAGGTCTTCATATATAGCAAATTCTTAAAGGTGTTCATCAACACAACTATTTTTTCAAACACTTAGACTATAGCAAATTCTAGACAATCATAAGCATTTGTGTGTTCTTATGATCAAGTGTAAAACCTATGGATCAAATTTGAATTTACAAGTGTGAAGATCATTATAATATGAAAGTGACATAGAATGAAAACAAAATAATTAGCAGTTTGCTAGAACATACTAAAACACAATTTGATCTACCATACATAACCTTAACATGAAATTGGGCTCGACAACCCCTTTTGAGACAATCCCTTGTTTCCCTTTCTTGGTTTTAGGTTTATTTTTGTTATCATCGGGGCCAAAAGCACACCAATAACTATTTACACATGTACAAAATATATATATTAATTGATATAACAACTAGAAAATATAATTTCTTACATGCATAATTATTATATTAAATCTAAGAAAACCTTGAGTACATCATTGTTGTTTGGTCCTTAGGTTGTATCAATTTGGGATTTTTATGCACTTTGTGTATAAATGTTGTCTTTGTATTATCCAATAAACCCTTCTCCTTTGACAAAGTGGCAAAGTCTTTGAAGAGGGATTGCAGCACATATGTCTATCTCACCATTTTCATCTCCAATAGGTGTCCATTCAAGGTCAACACTTGAGAAATGATTTCCCTGATTGGGAATGTCTTGCACATCTAGATGAATGAGTGATTCTAATTTTTTTGGCTTGCCCATTCTAAATAATATTAAGATGGTTAGTGGACCTCTATCTTGTTCAAATATGTCAAAACAACTACATTATTTTTTTTCTAATCATTCTATGGTATACTTCTCTTTACCTTAGTGTTTACATTTTCGTTTGAGCTTTAAAATAATATATGAATGAAGTTAAATGAATTATTACAAAAGAGTCTATGAACCATTAGGATAAAGTCATACAAAACAATTTTTTAATATAAAAAATCATAGAGATGATAAACCTACTTTGTGTGGGGTCCAATTAGTTTAAACATTGGTTAATGGGATTGCTTTTACCACATCAAAGTCTTGATTAAGTTCAAACTACATGGGTTATCTTTATCTCTCCTTTAACTAGTTATTTTCTACAAGCCCAATCTTCCATCATTCTAAAATTCTATCCAATCCCCATGAATTTACAAATAATATCATGTCTCTAAAAAATTAAATCACCTACTACAAAGTCAAGAATATAAACAAGCATGGGAATATTATCATCCTAAAATTCAATCGAACCCCAATGAATTTACAAATAAGATCATTTCTCTAAAATAAAATTTTACCACAAAGTCAATAATATAAGCAAACATGGGAATCTTTGTGCTCTAAAGGAGGTAATTTATTTCTCCAACGAAATGTATTTCATTTTAACCAAACCAATAATAATGCTTTCTATATTAGTCTCATGTAGGGAATCATTAGCACAATGACCAAGGATGACTTCTTTAAAAGATATTTGAGAGGGACCCAAAGATCCATGTGTGTTAGCCATGAACCTATAACTCAAAAAGCAATAAAAAATATGAATAAAATAGGAAACCCCAACCTAAAAAACTAACTTTTTTCAATGCAAGGTTGAACTTTAACTTGGAAAAAATAAATATAAACACTTGACTTATTTACTTATAATTTAAAAATGAAAATTATGTTCATTTCTTCATTTTCTCCTTTCTTTTGTGTTAGTGGCTACACATACAAACCTATGGTATACATATAAACTATTCTATATTTAAGTCCCCTCTTCTTGGATTATTAGCATAGATTTATTTGAATCTTCAATTTTTTTCTTAGTTTTATTTTTAGGATGTAGTTATTGATGAATTTTCCAAAACTTTAAATAAGCATGTCCATGTATTTTTGTAATGGCTAAAATGATTAGTTGTGCCTTTTCCTTCTCTATTTTATACAAAAGTATTTAATGAGATTAATTTAGTTAGTTAGAGATACAAAGTATGGCCCCAAATTATAGTATTTTTGTCATATATACATCTTAGTGTCTTAATGTTCAAGAATCTATTATCTTAATTATATTCATAGTTGCTCAAAATTGTTTATTTGTATTTAGAACTACAAAGGATTCTTACTTGAAAATGGGTTGTCAAAATTAACTAGGACCTCAACTTTGTGGCAATTTAACAAAAGGACACATCAATACATGATGGGATAGGAAAAAATAATATGTTTTAGAAAGTTGACAATGAGTGCTATCTATATGTTTTTTCTTTTTTCTTTTTTTAATTTTTTTTTTATATATATTGACTTCATTTGACCTTCAAAAATATGGCGTGAAATGATAAATTTTGATTAGTAAAACTGATGTATGAGACTAAACAATATATTTGAAATGTAAATGTGTGTTGGTTAAACATTCTATGTAGCTTGGGGGACTATGTTACTACATAGAATTTTTAAATGACAAATATATATAGTGGTCAAAAATATTATCTAAAATGAACTTAAATCATTTTTTTCTTGTGTTCCCATAAATTTGTAAATTGATTAGTGAGACATACTATTATACCTCATACCTAAACCATATGTTTTATGAGGATAATATTTGGATGAATTTAATATGACATTTTCTTGTATGACATCTTGATAGTGTGAATATGACCTTATGTTTCACTGTTGTTTTGGATGTACTGGTAAAGTCAAATTCACACTGTCAGAATGTGATTTTTTAGCACAAAATTCAATTAAGAGTAGTTATATTTCTTTAGATTTCTACCCTGCCAATTGAAATTAAATTTTTGATGTTTGTATGACCTTATGTTAGCTTTCTCATGATATGTTTGTAAACATCTACCAATTGAATGGTGAAATTTGGAGATTTAAAAAAAAAATGAAATATATAGAAAATAAAATTATTTTATATAAATTATTTAAGGATGAATTAAAATGTAATAATATATTAGTATATTTAGATATTAGAGCTAAGATTATATTAATATACAAGATGTTTATTGAAATTGAATAAAACGATACAAATTTAATTTTCAATGTAATAATAGAGTATAATAGAGCTAATTATTTGTTTTCATTCTGTGTCACTTTCATATTATAATGATCTTCACACTTGTAAATTCAAATTTGATCCATAGGTTTTACACTTGATCATAAAAACACACAAATGCTTATGATTGTCTAGAATTTGTTGTAGTCTAAGTGTTTGAAAAAATAGTTGTGTTGATGAACACCTTTAAGAATTTGCTATATATGAAGACTTTCTTCTTAGTTAAACCTTTGGGTTTGAATTAATTGTTTGAACAATGATTGAAGACATACCAAGTAACCATATAACATGTTAAGCCTCCCACTAATGATGATGATGTTGATATTTAAGTTGATGACATGCAATGTTCTGCTATGGTGCTCTTAAGTAATGATACAAGTAGCAAAAAAGAGCTAATGAATGAATAAAATAGAATGGGTTTATCATTTTGTACAACACCATATAACACAATTTTTAATGTTTCACGCTCAACTCAACATGTAATGGATAATATGCAAGGGGTCAATTTGGGTCTAGGATTAAATTTGAATTTTAAATTTAGAGATCAAATTAGTCCTTATTCTACTATGTAAAGTTTGAGTATAAATTTTTACAATGTCGCAATGGGTTTAATCTACACCTATATTCTAGAAGCTCCAACAACACTCATGGTCTACCATACCAGTGAGATCCAAACCCACTCAAGCCATGGGAAATAAATATATGATATTCCCCCTTTCTCTCATATGTGAAAAAATAGAAGATCAAATAATAAATCAAAAAACCAAATTGATGAAAACCATTTGTACTCCACATTTTATCTAGGATATACTGGAGGTGTTAGTTCTACTAGGGTGACCACACATTCACATTGGTATCCAACCAATTTTCTATGCTACTTGACACAATCATCATAACAAAGAAAAGTTCACCATTGTAGATGGTGAATTCACTACCTATTCAAATCAATGAAATTGTAGAAAAATTTATCATTCTAAGGTTCATAACTTTTATTCAAAACTCCTAAAGACGTCCCATACCATTTCTATTCATCCTCAACTATCAACATAGATGCTTTTTACAACATACCCAACATACTCCATCTCATAGATCCTTGTAAACACTAAAAAAAATGCAAAATACTATACCCCCAATGGTCCAACAAATGTGAAATATCATAACCCCGATGATCAACAAATGTGAAGTATGATTAACCCCAATGGTCCAAAAGGTTTTGACTAGGTTTCATTAACTCCAAGTGAAGGATCCCTTAATCTTAAGACAACACTCTTACAATGCTTCCCTTATACCAAGTGAACATACTCTAGACCCTCCTCTAGATTTAAGAAAACTTAGGGACATAACTAATAGACATCCAATTTTTTACTATAAAATTTTGTTTCTTACAAAGATATTTCTTAGTGAAATTTGGTTTGCCATAAAGATTAAATTAAAATTAAAAAGTTTAAAATTTTGAGTATGTCAAAAAGATTAAATTAAAATGAAAACTTTCATTGGATCCAATATTATTTACAAGATACATAACAAAAAAAAGTGTGTAGAGATTGAATGTTTTAAACAAATAAATTGTGCTACAAAATGCAACCACAATCTAGCTCTAATTTTTTTAATAAATATAAATGTATAGAAATTATCAATATAACATTATTCACTATGTAATAGCATTGTGAAAAAAAAATTCCTAAATACACTAGAAAATATAATAAATTGAATTTCCATTAATCCATAAACTTTACTAAAATCCAACAAAGAAAGTTTTGATCCAAGATAATATTAATTTTTAGTTATAAAATTTTATTTCTTAATAGCAAGAAAATTGACATAAATAGAACTTAAAAACTTATATTTGAATACCTATAAATTATTATATTTGAATCTAAAGTTTGATTCTAAAAGTTGGAGCCTCTCACAGACACTCGCATTCTACAGCCGCCCACTATGCATCACACCCACTTCGCCAAAGTTTGTGCACACTGCACAGCCAAAACAAAGAATGAAAATCACTCAGAAAAAAATGATTTTTTTTATCGAACAGAAAATATGAAGACCATTTCATAAGCACGGTGAACAACTTACTAGATTGTGTGATAGTTTCCTTTGATTTCTTTTGCCCTCACCTGCCGCATTTTTTGTTTAACATCCAATCTTCATGTTGAAGCGTTCATATTGGTTGATGGTGTGCTTGTTATAAAATGGAGATCGTTTGAGCGGTAATTTTTGCCACAGATACAATGCAGAGTGAAGACTGATTTTCTTTCGTAGCAATGTCTATGGTTAACAGCGGGAAAATTGGGAAAATTAGGTTAGACGAGGTAAATTGATCTGGTGGTTGGTGAATAAATTTTCCACCTTGATGCACATTAATGGCCCATCCAACTTGCTATTTTTTGGCTGTGTGAGGCTTGACGGCCAGGCTCAATGCTATGGATGGCAGGTTGCTAGAGATGGCTACGTGATGTCCCTTCGTTCTGATATACCGTTAGAGGCAAGTCATGGCATGGTAGGCCATTGAATGGGCATTCCATTTTGTATGTTGCGTAGCCTGCTCTTTGACAGATCGCCTTCTGACAGACCGTTAGAGGCAAGTCATGGCATGGCAGGCCATCGGATGGGCATGCCATTTTGTATGTTGTGTAGCCTACTCCTGTATGTATTTATGATATTTATATATTGGTAGGAGATAAAGTTCAGTCTTCTAAAAATTCTTCTTGGGGAGAGAATTTATCTTTAATTATAGTATTTGGCATTTATGTCTTGACTTTCGAGGTTAGGATGTAGGCTTCAAATGCTCTTACAGCAACTTCAGAATTTGAGGCATTTGATTGCATTTTAGGAACTAATAATTCAATCTTCAACTGTTTAGTTTATTAGTTGTTGCTTGGAAATTAAGTTGTTGGTCTTCTCAAATTTGTAGAAACATGTTTCAATGATCATCTTATGTTTTATTGTAAATTCTAAGTTAGAATGTAATTGAAGAATACAAGTTCCAAAGTGAATGTTTCAAATATAGAATTCATCAAAGTTTGGAATGTGGATGGTGCATTAGTTAGGTGCATCACCGCAAATTCATAATGGCTTTCATGGATGCAAAAAGTTGTTCTTAAGATCATCTCCATCTTAAGATTGAAGTTTAATGATAATCAAATTAGAGATCATAGTGAAAAACTTATCTTCATGGAACTTATCCAAATATTCAATACTATGGGTCAAAAACTTATTAACAGTTCCTAATAATTTTGGCACATGCACAAATTGATTCTTATTGTGAACCAAGACTACATGCGAAGAGAGATTAGTTTGATTAAGTTGAATGAATGTCACCCTCAATGTTTTTAACCTAATTTCTAAACCTCACAATTGCACATATGGATAGCAATAAGCCTTTATGCTTGATTCATAAAACACTAGAGATAGTCTCATAATAATCAAGTACAAACATTTCCATGTCAAGCCTACTAAAACCTTCAAAAACACCAACACCTCCAATTTAGTGATTGTTGTACCCATAATAATTTTTTGCTTAAAATGAGTTAAACCATGTAAAATTTGTTATCAAAAGTTTGTTTTAGGTCAAAACAAACATAGGGTTTTTGTGGGTTTACATCAAGGAGCATATATGCAAAATTCTAAAAATTTGAAAATTAGGGTTTCGTACCCCTGTTTTCAGGAAAACCCCTAAAAATAAGACCTTTCCAAAATTGATTGAAAATGATTTTGATAGGATGAATTGGCTTCACGATCACACTAGTCAAGTCAAAATCACCAAAAATTTAGTTTTACCTTGGTGGGTTTGTTTTCATTTTTCAGGAAGAAAGTTAGGACCTCTAAAGCCATTAATGGCAAAATGGCCAATACCAAGTGTTGAAAACTAAGCCTCAAAAGCTTCAACAAAGAATCCGTGGTGGAAATACTCAAAAAGATGTTATCTCAGGGAGGGGATTTTCAAAATTGAAAAATGCCAAAAATCGACTAACTCTGGAAAAGGCACGCCTTGCTACCAAGGAGGCTATGCAGTTAAACATGAGAAAAAGCACCCCTACTAACCAGGGGTGTCGTTGAACTAGATGATCCAGATGTCACTTTTGGATGAACTTGTCTTAAGGTGATCTCTTCAGCATCAGCTCATCCTTGCAACGAATCTATTAGCCAGCCTATGAGACACATCAAAAGACAACAATTGTTGATCGTTAGAGCATGCAAAATGGAAGGTAAATCAATGCATATCAAGTAAAAGGCACCCCTACTGGCCAGGGGCGCCCTTGAATTTAAGTCACCTGATGAAGTTTTCAACAAATGCTTTCTACAAGGCATTTGTTCAGCTCTCTCTCAGCTTCTTGATCAATCCAACTGCTCGTTCACAAGACCTATCAAGCATCCATAGACGAAGATCAAGCATAAAACACCAAAGGTGAAGACAAGATGAAGAACATGGAGAAATTGAACAAGTGTCAAGGAAAAGCGCCCTTGCTAGGAAAAGGTGCCCTTGAAATTGAGGTATTAGTTTCAGGTTTTGAGCTTTACAGCTCCCAAACACACTTAATTAGAGTTGTTCCATCTCAGTAATGGATCTATCAGCAACAACTTAAGATCAACAGAGCAACCGGGAATGAGGATTCAACAGAGGCACTTCACCATGAAAAAGCATAAAAAAAGTGTTCAACTCTCAAAAGGGACGCCTAAAAGGTCAAAGCAAGATTTTTTGACTTGAGTTAGATATTTTGAAGGCTTCTCATGTCTAAATGCCCCAAATTGATGGAAATCAGTGTTGGGAACTCCAAATGAGGAAAATTAACTCCTCAATCAAGAGTTGGCGCCCAAACTTGATGCATTCAAGCTTCAATCATTATATATCAAGCCTAGGCGTCCCATTTCATTATCTTTCTTTGCAGGCTGAAGGCTAAAACAACAATTTCTTCTCCAAGGCATCTTTTCAAGATGTGACAGAGGGGTTTTCACCGTTCTTCACATTTTTGAAGATCAGTTGCACAGAGGGATAATTTATCAAAGGTTGCATCCAGAGGCACAATTTTTCCAAAGAGGCAGTTGATAACTTCCAATCCTATTCTTGTCTTTTTCCTCTTTCCTTGTCTTAAATCTTCTTTCATGTCCCAGAAAACAGCAAGCAATCACAGATCTGGCCAACTAGGTATGATCAGCACAGTTTTTCAGCAAAACCCATCTCTTGAATTTTTCCAAAAACAACAAACTTGTTGCCCCTATTTTTAGGGATTTTTTCAAAAAAATCACAGATTTGAAAATCAAACAAACTGGGTTTGTTCAGCATTGAAGCACGAACAAAACCCATGTGTCAATTTTTTTCCAGAAAAATACTTCTCGGCAGGTGCTATTTTCAAGGGTTTTTTAGAAGTTATCTAAACAATATCATGTGCACAGTTGATCTTTAAGTTTTTCAGAATGCAGTTCTCCCAAGTCAATTACAAGAACAAAACGGTCTTGGTTCATGATTTTTTGAAAACGATCGACATTGACCTATATCAAGTAAACCCAAAGGTCGACTCAGAAGGGTTGGAAGGAATAGAGTAGCGCACATTACAAATCATTGAAGAATTTGGATTGCTTGAGGTTGCAACGATCCCCATCACATTATATAGCGTGGAGTTTGTAATTGTTTGCATTAGGCATTGTAACTCTACCACACGAGAAATTTGATCAGTGGATGGGTGAGTGGTATGCAGCCTTAAGCCTAAGGATGTTGAAAAATGCTTTGCTATTCCACCATGTCTGACCAATGTAGTCATATATGTGAGAGAATGAGAGAAGGAATTTGAAGTATCAAAAGAAAAGTGCTTGAAGAGAATGGCAGAAAAATGGTTAAAACAAAAAGGTCAACTTTCCCAAGAATGTAGGGCATGGAGAGTTATGAGATGAGTATGTGGTGATCATCACATTACTCAACCGTATCACTAGACAGGAGGAGGGAAACCAATTTCAGTCGTGGATGTACTACATCATCGCTAAAATTGTAAGCAAAAGAGAGCATTACAACTGGCCTGCCCTCATCAGTGATACACTCCACCAGCAGATGATCAGGTTCTTAGAGGCTCACAGGTTCCACATGTGCTCATATCTTGTATACCTGATTGCTTTCTAAGGCCAATTCAGAGCATTAAACACTTTGGGAACCTTAGGTGTGCAGAAAGTCCATGAGCATTTCCCGCGACTTGAGTTCACTCAAGCAGAAAGACACTTCAAGCGGATGAATGATCTCTTCATAATGCACAACGTTAAAGACCTTGACCATGAGATGCATATACGCATATCAGCAGTAGCCAAGAAGGCAATGGTGGACTAGGTGGACTGGTTCATCCAATTCCCCACCTTCACCTACATACACGTCTATGGATACGATGGTCATCCTGCCATGTTTCCCCGCTATCCTTCAGATAGGGTGGTTTTCATGGAATTCTTGCGGCAGTTGTCCGAAGTTCATTCTCATCTATGCCTCAAATGTAAAATGGTTGCAAACTTTCCTTTCGAGATGGGACTATACAAGTGCAAGACAGTGGTTGATGCCAAGGCCATAGACCACGAAATGATGAGACTTAATCTCAAGTACCTCACTAAGAGACAATTGTATGATCCTCGAGGTCACTATGCAACACACCTTGAGCAATAATCTTCAAACCAGTCTTCCATGGAGGACTATTGGGTCAACTGTGAAGATGAGTTCGATGTACAAAGACAGAATTACAGCTGATTTAGACTTCCATAAATTGTTGACTTCATGTCAGAGGACGTGGAAGGCCTATTTGATGATGACGGGGAGGTTATTCTCCCTACATTCTTTGTAGATCAGGTGGACTCACAACCACTTGGAAAAGTGGATTATTATGCCAAGGAGAGTACATCTATAGAAGAAAGAACAAGTAGGGTTGTGAGGAACATTCAACTCTACCTGGACAGCAAGAAAAGGAAGGTAGTAATTCCCCGGACAAAGCCACCACCAATTCATCCTTCACTACCTTCCACGACAAGGAAGAAGCCCCGATAGAAACAATGGAGTAACCCTCCCAAAGGAATGAGAATGTCAAGGCACACAAGGGGAATAACATAGATTGCTAACACAAATCAGCAAGAAGTACATGTGGAGACAGCCACAATCATACCTGAGACAGTCATGGAAACAATAGTAGTTGAGCCAGTGATTGATACAACCATAGCTGAGACAGAGACCATCATGGAAGCAACTGCAGCTGATATGGTGCCAGTAGTGGAAGAAGAACCTCCTACTTCACCACCATCACAACAGTCACCAACCCCCATTGACTTGGACTCTCCACCATGAGATACTGCAACACAATCTTAGGGCCTAACATTCCTCCTTCCAGCTAGGCTAGTCGGGATTCATCTTGGATTGAGAGCCTCCTTGGAAGGAAGAGAGGAAGGCCATCCTACTAGCTTGACTTCACAGAATTTGACTACATCCCTCAAGACGTGCCAATAAAGAAGCTGAAGAAGCAGGTCCATGTAGGAAGAAATGCGAACAATGAAGTTGTCATAGAGACAGCTGCATTGCCTGAGGAGAGAAATGCACACAAGGTAGAGGTTGATGACTTCACATTGTCGAAGGTCAACCTCAGTTAAACCACTCATCAAGTGGAGGTAGATCTTCTTGGAATTGCATCAGTGAGTGTTCAAGAAAGAATGGCTAAGGACGGCAGAGACAAAGCAGCCTTAAAGGTTGAAAACCAACAGTTGAGACTATACATATCTAGCTTGATGCACAGTACGCCAAACATCTTTGCTTTGCCACGAGAGATGCTAGACCTCCCCGTGGAGAAAAATCATCACCAGCTGATCTTATATGGAAAACACTTGAGGAATAAAGTGGAAGAATTTGTCATCAGAGGACGGTGTATACTGGCAGAACTATACCTGTTAAGGAACAGAGCTCATGAACTTCGCGCAGAGATTCAACAGTCAAAGAAAAAGGTAGCAAAGAAGAGGCCTGGGGATGAGATCATTGTCTCAGATTTACAACTGGCATACCAATCAGTTACCACTGTAGAGAACAAGCGACATCTTTTCGCTTGGAAAGAACGGCTGGCATACAAGGTGAAAGCCTATGATGCCAATTCTATGGAATTGATCGAGTATCGACAGATTGTGCAGGTGTTATCAACTTTGCAAGAAAGTTGGTAATATTTATCCCTTGCCTTTATCAGCATGAGGGAGGTGCATACATTGAGCTAGGCGCAGTGTAGAAACAATTCCAAGATGTTATCCATGGCACTTTTTATGATGACCCCACTTCTTGCAAGTTGAATAAGGTTGCATACATGTACACCAAGTTGGATGACGCAGCTGCAAAGTGTATAGAATATCAGTAGTAGCTTGTGAATGGTGAAGAGATGCTGAAACGCCATGTCATCATCCTATAGAGCATTGATTGTCCAAAGGCAAAAGAAGTGAATGACTGGATAGAAGAACTATTGACTGAAGGTGGTGAGGTGTAAAGCACCCACTTAGGATGTCCTACCCTTCAAAATAGCATTAATGGCAACAGGAGTTAACTTGATGCCTCATTCCAAGTTAACTCACTATCCCACAGATCTTGCATGTCAAACCCCACTAATTATGGATGTCAATTTTGACTTCCATGAATTATGGATATCAAATCTCCACTAATTGTGGATCTCTATTTTGGAGACACCTTTTGTAATTTGAATTCACTTTTAGTTTAGTTTCAATTAACTGAAGTAGATTTCCAATTAACTACTTGTTTCCCCCTTTTTAGGAATAAATCTTGTTGATTGATTGGCAAGAACTCAATGTTAGCTCAAGGAGACTTTAGGGTTGCCTACTCCTTTGAGTTCTATAAATAAGAGCCTTGGGCTCATTATTTTGTAACTTTACTTCACAGCAAAAAAATGTTGAGCTCACAAGCCTTCATATTGTTCGCTTAGTATATGTTCTTGGATCGTATTTGTTATGGTTAAACACCAAGTCCATCTTGTGTTCTCTCTATTCAGATAGGTGTATTCAATCATTATTCATGTGTTCTTGGTTTGATCGCTTCATGTGTCATTGTCTCTTTGACACAAGTTTTTGTCCCAATGTGTAACCTTTGGTGGAAGATTGAGATAATAAATTAGGAGAGCTACCTTTCCTTTGATCTAAAAATCTCAAATTTTTATCATTGTATGTTGTTTTCAATAATCTTCTTTCGATCTACACCTTGGAAAGGTCTTGGTACCTCCTTGGAAATTTAGAAAGTTAGATTATCATCCTTTGTTTTTTCTAGTAGTTTACTTTTCAGCCTACACCTCGGAAAGGTCTTGGTACCTCCTTGGGAATCTTGAGATATAAACTACTATCTGAAGATTACTTGTGTGGATTCTATTCAATATAAATTTGGGAGTTCAAAGCCTTCAAATGCATGTTGGGAGACTAATTTGTCTGAGTGATCGAACCATCACATTCCCACTCCTATTTTCTTGCTCTATTTATCTAGAGGAGATAGGATAGATTAAAAGTTAGCTTAGTTGTAGTTAAGATCTACAAAAACCAAAGAAAACCTTAGTTGCAATGCATTGTGTTTATGTACCCGTGTGTCATGTCGCTGAGTAAAAAGATAGGAACAGTAGTTTACTTTAATTTTTACGCAAATATTAGCAACAGGAGGGATCTTCCCCTCCCAATTTGAAGAAGCAGTTACTACACACTTGCAATAGCTGACTGTTTCCAATAAGCACTCCAGAGGTGCTAATTGAAACACCAACGGTGATGTATTTTCATACTTGTAACAAACATAAAAGAAACATGAATACATATATTGAAACTTGCAAAGAACACACACACAAGACCACCACAAGAGAATTACCTTGGATAAACCCTTCATGAATGTAAACTCCCACAAGAGTGAGCAAAAAGCTCCTCATTCCATTATCTCAATTAGTAAATAGATGATGTCAATCCATATAAGCTTTTTGTAGTCATGACAATGTCTACCACAGCCCTATTACATTTGCTTGTGTGTTTGCAACACCAAAACATTGTTGTACACCTTCGAATCCAAGACATGAATGTAGAAATGAAGGAGTTTTGTGAGAGCCAACTCTTCCACTTTTTGGACAAGCAACATACATTGCCCTTCCATGGTGCTCAAATGGAAGTTTGGGATACCCAAAAAATAAATTCAATTGAAAAAACCTTTCAAACTCCACTCTACTTACACAATAATGAAAGCGCTACTTCTGCTAAAGGTGATTGTGTAATGTTATAATATTTTGGTGTTCTCTTCATATTTTTGGTGTTTTCCATGGTAGATGACACTTTCACCATCGATGAAAATGCTACTCTAGGTTTTCCAGTTAGAGTTTATATCTACAACTTCTTTTGAAGACTATTAAGATGCTCTAAATCACCTCAAACACTCATCTAACATGTTAAAAGCCTTGCATTCATTGTACCATGATGTTTTTATTATGATTCCTTGGATTCAAGTCTCACTTAGACACCTTTTCTTACTGAAGTGCTTCTCCTTGACCTTTTTTATCCAACAAGTTTGATCCAATTTTGGGATCATATCTTACCCACTAGGAGGTTTTTGGTCCGCGAAAGCTCAAGGACTAGGAAAATTTGAGAATCTCTTCCCCAGATCTTTGGGAGTCCATTTAGCCTTGCTCGGAAGCTTACAATCTAGCTAAATCAACCATGTCTTGTGTTCTCCATGCCTTGTTCTCTTTACCTTCTTGCCTGGAACTATGCCACCTTCTAATCTTATTGTTCACTTGGAGCTAAGTCATCTGTTGAAGGCAACACAATGTCTCTTTCTTCATCTAGTGTAAAATATTCAAATTAACACAACTTATCCACATTGATGATTGAGTGCATTTTCATGTATGTAGGTAAGTCTAATTGGAAAGCACTTGTCCCACTTATTAAATAATTTTAAAGGGACCATATCTGATTGATTTTGACTTCTTTGATGGTCCTTGAAGCGTATTCTTACCTAAGTACAACCACACCTTGTCACCAACTTGGAACTTGTGTTCCACTCTATGTTGATCATGTCAATATTTGTACTTAGCTTGAGACTCCCTATGTTTTTCTTGTATGTGGAGGTGTATTTTCCTCACCTTATTAATGAAATTATCATCTTTTTGCATCTCCATATTTGTCTTCCATCACATCCTTTGGCTATCCCAATCTCAAACAAGCATTGAATGGACTTTGTGCTAGATACCCAAAACAAGCCTTAAATAGAGACATTTCAGTTGAAGAATGAATTGGCCTATTGTAGGAGTGTTAAATGTAAATCAAGTTTTCATCCATCCTTTTGAAAACTTGTAACTATACCCGAAAATAGTTGCATCAATGTTCTATCCACTGCCTCTATTTGATTATTTGTTTGTGGATAAAACAAAGTAAGACCATTTCAACTTTGTATCCATTCTCTCCCACATAGTGCACCAAAATCTACCCAAGAAGAAGGCATCCCTATCTAATATTATGCTCTTTTAAAGTCCAAAATAAATCTACATTCTTGAAGAAGAGCTTAGTTGCATAACTATCAGTTAGTGTCTTCTTACAAGCAATCAAGATGAACATCTTGCTAAACTAGTCTATTATGACAAATAGGTAATCATGCTCATGTTTTTTCATTGGAAGGCCACCTAAAAATTTCATATAGATGTTCTCCCAAGGCCTTGAAGGCAAGTACAAAGGTTGTTACATGCCAAGCTTCCTATTTCTTGTTTAGCTATACTATAAAACTTAAAGCTTTTAAAGAATTTACAAGCATCCACTTGTATGTGTGGCCAATTAACTTACTGCTAAAGATTTGCAACTACTTTTGTCACTCAAAATCATTTTGCAATAAGTGATGTATGAGCCTCTCTCATGAGTAAAAGTCTTCTCTCCTTATGTACACATAGTTTTCTTGGTTTTTATAGAAACCTATTCTTGAGGTAGTAGTCAATATTAGATTCTAACCCAACCACCATACCTATTTTTCTTGTTGACATAACTCATTGAAATCAACATCGCGCTCATACTCTTCAACATATACTTCATTTGCAAAGGGCTTCATCAAAGCTACTTAGAATTTCTTTGCTTTAGGGAGTTTCTTGAAAGAAATAAATAGTATCTTTCTAGTTCTTATCCCTAAGAAGATAGGGACCAACAAAATGGAGGATTTTTGGCATATAAGCTTTTGCAATACTATTTATAAAGTTTTGGCCAAAATTTTGGTGTTAAGGATTCAACCTTTCTCAAAAACGATTATCCACCCTAATCAAAAAAATATTTGTACTAGGGAGGCAAATCCTCGATGCTAAAACTTGACATTTTCAAGGCTTATGATAAAAGTCACTTAGGACTTCCTAATGAAGGTCCCTATACAATTTGGATTTTAGATTAAGGTTTTGAATCTCCTAAAATGTTATTACATATGGTCACTTTGCTACCAAGGGTAGCCTAAGACAATGAGACCCCCTCTCCCCTACCTTTTTTAAGATTTTGGTTAAAATTTTAGGCATAAATATCACTTTAAGTATCCATAGGGGTTGCATTAAAGCTTTTTGTCCTACCTTTAGCCTTTCCCCAACTCACACCAACAATTTGCAGACAACACTATGCTCTTTGATTTAGCTACTCGTATGGAAGCAAAAGAATGGAAAATAATCCTCACATAGTGTTGTCTCAGGACAACAAATCAAACTAGAGAAAAGTGGAATCTATTTCTTCAATATTAATCCTCCCTTACAAACTAAAATTTCCAACATCCTTGGTTGCAACATAAATTAGCTCCCTACTACCTACATTGGGATGAATTGACAACAACACCTATAATAGCCTCATAAAAGAATTTGAAAAAATTTTGTTGCTTGGAAAGGATCCCTTTGCAACCAATTTGGGAAACTATAATTGATCAAGTTCTCTCTTCAAAGTGTTTATGTGTACCTCCTTTCTCTATTAAAAATCTCTTGATTCCTAGCTGACAAAAATTGAACAAATTCAAAGAAAATTCATTTGGTTTGGAATTGAAAGTAAATGAAGGCTATCTCTAGTTGCTTGGGATAAGTTCTATTTTCCTAAGTATCTTCAGGGCTTTGGAGTCTAAGAACTAAAGACATAAATAAGGCCCTAATAGCTAAAATGTGATGAAAACTCAAGAGAAATAAAAACAACTGGGGTAGTATTTTGCAGGCTAAGTACATTACAGGATAGGATGTATCATCTTTTTCATCTTCCCATCATCTCCTCATTGGTTCTACTATTTGGAGAAATATTTTGAGGTCTCATTAGCTTCTAAGAAAGGGATCAAAGTGGTTGGTGGGGAATGATGAAAAATTTGAATCCTAAGATCATTGGATCATTGAGGTTCCCCTTGAACTCACACCCTTGTGCTAGGCTAACAAGGGAGTTAATTGCAAGATTTGGAAGCATCATCAAGAACTATTGGCTATAGAATTGGTGGTCCAAAATATGGAGAATCTCCAATATCTTTAGGTATAACTGATGATGAATCTATTATATATTTCATTACTAAAATTAAACCTTTCAATTTTAGAATCTTCCAAAGACATGATGAACTAATTTGGATTGCTAATCCTTTGGGTATCTACTCAGTCAAGACTGGCCATAAGCTACTAATCAATAATCAAATTTCCAACTTCAATTGGGGCATAATATGGAACCATAATCTAATTCCCAAAATCAATTTCTCTTGGTGGGAAACCTATTAAGGAAAAATTCTTACACTATACAATCTAAAAATTAGAAGTTTCACTTTGGTTAGTAGATGTATCCTAAGCAAACAAGAGGAAGAATCCATTAACTACCTATTTTTTGAATGCCCATACACTTGGAATATTAAACAAACTATCCTGGAGAGGTTCAACACTCCCTAGGTATGTCCAAAGGACACAATAGTGATGGTTTCTATTTTGATTCCTCCATTCGTTAACCCTACAATCAAAGAAATATGGCTGCAAACTCTCCCTCACATCTATAGGGGAGTGTTGAAAGAGAAGAACAATAGGATATTTAGAGACAAAATAAAATATTGGAAACTATTTCTTACCATAATGTAATTAACCAGAACATCCAAGAGAATATTGAATTTATCAATATAAAAAGACCCAAAATCCCACCCACAATCCTAGAAAAAAAATACCACTAATTGGAACACCATGGAAAATATTGACAATGTGGATGTTAGGGAAACCTAGATGAAAAGAAATATGACTTGGTCCCCTTAGACCCTAGTTGTCTCAAGTTGAACTTTGATGGGTCCTCTAAAGACTATCCTGACATATTGGGAGGTGGTGGAGTCTTGAGAAACAACAAAGGGGAACCTATTGTTGCTTTTGTTGAGAACCTTGACATCCAAATGAATAACTATGTTGAATCAGGGGTATCCCTTATTAGTATTTTGATGGCTCAGGATTATGGCTACAATGATTTAGTGATTGAATGGGACTCAAAGAATATAATTGGCATTCTAAAAAATAAACCTAGCCCCTACTAGTACATTATAAAGATATTATTGATAAGGCTAAGGAAATATCAAAAAACTCAATCATATTAAAATTGTCCACATTTCATAGGAAGATAACATTTTGGCGAACCGCCCAGGTAAGTTAGGTGGCACTACTAATGACATCATTTACTAGCATTTAGAGTATACTTTGCCCCAAATAATCTCACATGATATGTTCAATGAAACTAGATGTGATCGTTAAAATGATGTTATATTTGAGGTTGAGCTAGGTTAGCATGAGGGAGACTCATATGAAGTACTTTGAGATTAATTATTTTTCATGGACAACCATGGGATTTTAAAGGTTATTCATTTCATTTTTTGGTTATTCTTGTTTCCCTCCATTTTTCATCACCACAAACCCCACCTTGCTCTTCTTTCTAAGTTGAATTTAGCATTTGCTACCTTACAAAGAAGTGGGAGCCTTAGAATCATGGGACAAGATCTTCTAAGGGTGCAACCTACCTCTTGTGACAAATTCTATAGCAATGCTATCATAAGGAACATCATTCACATAGGTGGCATCACCTTTACTTAGAGGCCATCAATGGCTATGAAAAGGTATTATTGCATGAGTTTGCAACCAGTTGGAAGAGAAACATTGTCTACATTATGGGAATATCATTAAAAGTGTTTGGGGAACTTATTTTTGTCACCATGGACTTGAAAATGGAAGGGCTCAAGCTACCAAAAATAATCAAGATCCATGACCATCAATTTATGAATGACTCTTAAAAAATGGGAGAGAAATTATAAATACCATAATGGGTTCAATTACGAGGACCTTCTTAGACTGTGGAAAGATGTGGTTGAAGTCCTCATGACATACTTCACTCTCGAAGGAAGGTACGAATTTTTTTACTCTTATATATTTCCTATGTTAAATCATCTTGGGCATAACAAAAAGATAAGGTTTCCTTTCTTCTTTTATATTTTCGTTGAACAATCAATGCTCAATGTTCTTTCAGGAAAAATATCCTTGTGCTTCATCAAGGGCTCACCTACCATTTGTATGGATATAAACTAGCTATAACCCCGGTCCCTACATGTATCTTGAAAATCACAAACCCAACCTTAATCCCCCCAAAAGTTGAGGGTCAATCTCCCTCCCCTATTTTGAAAAGGAACCTACCCAAATAAAATATCCCTCAACTTCCAAATGTTCTTATGCGATATAAGCTAGTTGAAACCTTGATGGTTAAGATCTTAGTTCCCCTAAAAATCCTCCCTAAGGTTGATGGCATTGATCCACCTACCCACACTCATGATAAAGGTAAAGATATTTTGGTAGATGAATCCCCTTATACCCCTCATATCTCCAATCCCAATCCCTTTAGCAAGCCTCATGTAACAAAGCATCAAATATATATACCCAAGAAAGACCAAGTTTCTAGCTAGGATAAAGTTGTAAGTGATGACTCTACCCAACTGCTTAGCCCTTCTACTACACAACACACCATTGAATCCATAATTTTTTGGGTATTTAAGAAAAAATGAAAGAGCTCTAGGAAGCTTTCGACCTCGAAAACAATGTGATGAAATGGTTTCTTGCACAACTACATACTTCCAAACTAAGACTAAAAGACATTGGAAAATTTGTGTGTAATCAAAAAAAGACTAGAAAAGGAAATCTAGTTGAGGTCAAAAAAATTTTACCTCTTTCAACAACTGAGAAAACCTTTAGACTAAATTTTATAAAATATATGAATCAAGAGGACACCAAGAAGAACATTTCCATGAGTAAAGAGACAATTAAGAATGTTACCACTAGCCTCTATAACCTCTAGGGAGAATTACAATAAATAAAAGGATAAACTTCTTAGGAGGGCCCTACAAAAAAAACCAGAGCTAGAACTAGAAGCAATGCTAGAGACCCAAGGACTCAAAGATACACAGATGCCACTTTTGAATATAAGGTTAATTTCTTATCCAAGGAGTGGTAAACGACTAGAGGTGTAGTACCCCTCCATTTATGCTTATGTTTTCTGTTACATGTTTTATACTGTTAGACTTTGGCGCTTTGTTTGGATATTTTGGATCGCTGATTTTGAGCAAAAGTGGAATTATTTTGTGACATGATGATACATTGTATGGTGATTACTGATTTCAGACATGCTTTAATATAGCGTAGATGTTTACTTTCAGATGATTATTGCTATGTATATGTTTATGATGGACTAACTGCTTTTTAATTCGTCAATCTGATGTGACGTGTATTGGTGTGGAGAACAGAATCGCATCACTCGCTTGCGAGTGCCCTGTGATGTCTTTGATTTTCTCCGCACAGTGTGCCTGTACAATGGTTTATATATATATGCATGTTATTGCTTGGTTGTAGGATTGCAGGTACATGACACCGACTCCACCTGGTTACTCAGGTCTGAGCGTGTCAAGACTCAACGGATATGTTGATTGGGAGGTAGTAGTTTGGTTCATCCTAGTCTAGTCTATAACCCGGTCATAGTACATTGTCTGTTTTAGTTCAGAGTCATAGATTGTCTTGTCTTCTTCTGTTTGGACTAATTGCTTGAAAGGTAAATTTGTCAATTGTAATGATAGTTTAATATTCTTTAATATATTGTTATTGCAATTAATTTTTAATTGTTGGAAAAATAAGATTTACTTTTATTTAATTAATTAATTAGTTTGTTTGGTTAAATGATTTGATCATTAAGATTAAATTTATTTAATTAAATTAATTAATTAATTAAATTAAAATTGTTTTAAATTGTGTGTGTATAGATTTATTGAAATTTAAATAGTATTTGGAAATGGGAAAATTAAATAAATTAATTAAATCCAGCAAATCTTGAAAGGCAAGATTGCCGAGAAGTTGTTGAAAAGATATTTTGTACTTCTCGACAAGTGTGCCAATGCATTTATGATTTTTGGTTAAGGTTGTTCACGGATATTATCTGGGATTTGGAAAAATAGAAGGGTTATCAGTTTTCTTCACGGGAAATGAAAAAATAATTTGCTGTGAAAAAATCAATTTTAAAAGAAGTTGTTACTTCCTCTATTTGGTTGTATATTTGTGGAAGATCCCTTTGGTGGGAAGTTCTTTGTGATTGGATATAGCTTTCCTGTGGATTTGGGGTTTATTTGGAGAAGCTTTGGAGGATTGTACGCTACAAGCTACAGAGGCTCTCATCTACAGCCAGAATTTTTGAAGCAAAAGAAACAGGTATTTTCTTTGTGATTATTTTGTTGCTTTTAAAAAAGAAAATCTGAGAAAAAGAAATTTCATATTATTAAATTCTTGTTCTTCTCGGTAAATAATCTGTAGAGAAAATAGATATTTCTCTGTTTAAAATTTTCTACAGGCTTTGTTATTTCTCTGTTGAAAGTTTTCTGTAGGAAACAGTTTGTATTGAAAATTGGAGAAGGAATTATTTGTTTGCAAAATGAAATTTAATTCTCAGGAAAAGAATAGAAATTATTAGGGAAAAATTTTATATATACTGTTGAAATAATCAGTTTCCCCATTACAATCCTGAAGAAATATTACAATTTCCCTGTTACTCCATTGATAACCCTGTCAAATTTTATATATATATTCACATATAAAAATTGGATTGTGAAACTTATTGATTTATTTTAATTGGGGCAATTTTGAAATCGCTGTACCAGCGATTTTATGTATTTCGTATTATTATTAAAAAAAAACGAAATCGAAATTTTTTCGCAATAATTTAAATCGCTGTTGATTTTTTTCCATTGTTTAAAATAAAGGTTAAGGGTTTTATTTTGAAAGCACGCGGGTGTGTGAGGGTTGCGGGCTTACCCCACAGCCGGCCCAGAAGGGGCGACGGCTATAGTGGCAGTCGGCGCTGCCCTCACAGGCAACTCCCAGCCGCCAACACAGCCGAAGCCCCAAATGGGGACGGCTGTGTATGGTAGCCGTCAGCTGTTTATACAGCCATTAAATCTTCGAACTATGTTTTATTTTTTTATTTTTCCTCTGAAACATTAAATACGGATTTTTGATTTATTCGAATGTTAATATAAATGGATACAGTAATATATGTATATATATATATATATATTATTTTTTATTTTTATTTTGTACTAGTTAACTTTAAATATGTTATTAAACTATATTTTTAACTTTAAATATGTTATTAAACTATGTTTTAAATAAATACATGTGAATGCATGGATCAGATAATTGTAGTGCAAAACATTTAATTTTATTTTATATGTTGAAATTTGTTATTAATAAGAATATTGGAATTAAATTGAGTGTATCTATTTTTCCTTATTGTTTGCAAAAGGAAGTATATTTAAAATGTTTAAATTTTATGCAATATGTTCTTGACTTGATTGGATTTAGTAGATCCAAAAATTAGATGATTATATTTCCTGAAATCTTTTAAATTGTACTTTCTTTTATTGGGCAAATGGGAATTATTTCGTGATTTCAAGTCTTCCAGTTGTAGTCTTTTCAAGGGAAATAAAAATTTTACTATGGTTTCATATGTTTGAACAAACTAGGGTAGTGCACCGGATTTTTGTGAACAGATTGTGATGTCCATTGTGGTATTTCTGGTATTATGTGTTGATCTCTTTGTGCACTCTGTCTATCCTAGTTAGTAAACTTAGATTCCTTGTTATGTTTAGGGGAGTGGCTCTGTGTAAGGGCCGACACACAAAGTGGTGTCTGGGTAACTTACAAAGAGTTAGTAAGTCAGTGATAACTAAAGTACACAGTAGTTAGAATTAAAATCTTTAACAAGATGTTTATGCCTCACTTAATGACTCTTGAGCTAGTTCAGTCTTGAGTATAAGATGAGAAGGCCTGGAATGGAAAATCGGTGTCTTGCTTCTTCATAAGACATTTGATTCCGCAATGATTTGCAATGGGGCCGGGTTTCGTAAGAGGTTACCAGGGTAACCCAAGGTTGGGGGTCGAAACCTAGGAAGAAACACCAGGGTAACCTTTGCAATATTGTGATGACACTCCACCTAAAATAACAGTCTACCTTGTATATTTAGTACATTCAATTGTCTAAAATCTGGAAGCAATGTAACCATCAGTTAGTTATGTATTGTGTCTAGGGTTAGTAGATTATGTCTAGGTAACCATATTACTATCTCCTAGCACGGGGGGTGGACCTACGGGTACCACATGGTTGGGTGGAACGTGCACCTTACTCCGTTGGGTCCCCAGTTTATGATCATGGCAACGAGAGCTTCATGGATGGAGAGCTCGCACTTGGATATAGTTGTACTTTCTTTATTGCATTATTGTAAAACTTGTATTGTAAAGCATCCCTCAATTGTTATGAGGTGAACATTGTAAAATGTAATTATTACTAAACCTCATCAGATGGATGAGTATTGTAATATCTTATCAAATGCAATGTAAGAAACATGTTTGTACTTTATATTATCTTGAATGGAATTTAATGTTATGTGATGTTTATCTTTAAGTTTATGATTAATTAAATATATGCAATGCGAAATACTAAAGTCGTCTATGGAAACTCAAAGTAGTGTAATGTCGCGTAACTTAATGAATGTATGCAACTAATTAACTTAATAATTATACTTTAAAAAAAAAATTATTTCACTATTATACACAATTGCAACATTCCTTAGGTTATTATGACGGGGCATTACAGATTGGTATCAGAGCCAAGGTTACAAACACTGGACGCTCTGGGTAATCGCGAGCCCATTAGGTTGACCTAGTACGTAGTGTCGCTATCTGTTAGCCTTGGTTGATTAGTATCTAAGACTCGTTATTGTTATGTGTAGGAACATGCCTAGGCGAGGTGGAAGAGGTCGTGGTAGAGGTCGAGGTGGAGGCCGAGGGCCAATCCCTCAGGTTACTCCCCCTTTGAGCCCTCATCACAGTGATCAGGCAGCAGTTGGATCAGAGAGGAATGAGGGACAGAATCCTGAACAGTCAGGAGTAGAGGGTTCATAGATACGTCCTTTATTAGAGGAGGTCCTGGCTCGACTTGGACCTAGACAGGAAGTTGAGCAGGAGGTTGTTAGAGAGAGAGATAGAT
Organism: Sequoia sempervirens; assembly: GCA_007258455.2. NCBI lineage: Eukaryota > Viridiplantae > Streptophyta > Pinopsida > Cupressales > Cupressaceae > Sequoia > Sequoia sempervirens. Next base: position 19,847,498 of record VDFB02000015.1, read on the forward strand.
CTCCTAGGAGAGTAGATGATACAGTGCATCAAGATGCTATTACTACAGGACACATGAGGGATTTACTGAGGGCACACCCTCCTACCTTTGATGGTATAGGAGGTGGATTAGAGGCTGAGACCTGGCTAGATTTGGGTAGATGCTTCGCCATGCACCCTTACGGTAGCAATACCTATGCGAGATGCGCTATTATGCATTTGAGAGGATTCGCCTCTACTTGGTGGCGCCTGGAGGAGCAGAAGCTCCACTTAGATATTGGGTCAGTGTCTTGGGAGATGTTCCTAGAGAGGTTTAGAACTCGGTTCCTATCGGAACACTGGAGGCAGCGACGGGCTGACGAGTTCCATGATCTACGTCAATTGGCTCTATCTGTTGAGCAATATGAACGTAGATTCTATGAACTCAAGCAGTATGCTGGTATTGGCGATGATGAGTCTATGCTAGTACAGCACTTCATCAGGGGTTTAAACGCCCGCATTAGTGGTGGTGTCAGAGTCTTTGAGCCAAAGACTATGGAAGTTGCGGTGGAGAAGGCTCGCATAGTGGAGGAGAACCTTGTTATGGTGTTAGGTGGTCACACAGGAGTGCAGATTGGCAGTGCTCCTACAGCAGGTTTTAGTCCATGGGGTGGACAGGCACAGACAGGAGGTTCCTCTAGGAACCAACAGACACCCTCAAAGGGTGGGCAGCAACAGCAACAACGTACACCTCAAAAGAATAACAATCCACAACCACAACAAGGTAATAGTCCTCAAACAAGAAAAGGTCGCAAATGGTGGCGCAACAAGCGCAATAGGTAGGATCAGCCTGCGCATAGTGCTCAGTCTATTGTCAGTAGAGGTAGTTTCCAGCAATCCAATGCACCTTCGGGTGGTAGAGGATTCGATAGAGGCACAGGTTGTTACTCATGTGGACAGCAGGGACACATAGCTAGGCAGTGTCCGATGAGAGGTTCTACTGGTTTTGGGCCTCGACCTATAGTTTCAGAGCCTACAGTGGGTGATGCAGGACGATCACATACAATTTATGGCGGTTAATGACCAAGCCGATCACCAAAACACAGTGGTCGAGACTTCAGGTAAGTTACATGGTGTTAGTGTTTCCATTCTTTTTGATTCCGGAGCTACCGACTCCTTTATTTCACTGACCATCATTGACCGATGTGGTCTTGTGGCGGTAAAACAAGGTGGTAAGTGGCAGGTTGAATTCGCCTCTGGGGTGAAAGTAGCGGTAGAGAACTTAGTACATAATTGTGAACTTAAAATTGGTACGTTAACTACCTTAGTAAATCTTCATGTTACACCTTTAGGATCGTATGACATAGTTTTAGGTATGGATTGGCTAGCATCTCATCATGCTGTGATTGATTGTCGACTTAAGACAGTTAGTTGCATCAATGATTTAGGTGCGAAAGTGGAAATCATAGGTGTGCAAAGACCTATCTCTTTGCAGATGATATCTGCTATGCAATTAAAGAGATGTCTTCGTCAGGGATGTCAACTGTTTGCAACAACAGTTACTGATTTGGAAGAAGGTGAGAGTCGAGAGGTATCTCTTGATGATCATCCTATTCTTAGGGAATTCGCTGACGTGTTTCCAATGATATACCTAGAATGCCACCGAAGAGGGATATTGACTTTAGAGTTGACCTAGTTCCTGGAGCTGAGCCTATTTCTCGAGCTCCATATAGAATGACGACTCAGGAGTTAGAGGAACTTCGTATCCAGTTAGAGGAACTATTAGAAAAGGGTTTTATTCGTCCTAGTGTTTCCCCTTGGGGAGCACCTATCATCTTCGTAAAGAAGAAGGATGGGTCACTTAGATTGTGTATTGACTATCGTCAATTGAACAAGGTTACGATTAAGAATCGTTATCCATTGCCTAGAATCGATGATCTTTTCGATCAAATTAAGGGAGCTAATGTGTTCTCTAAAATCGATTTGAAATCTGGTTATCATCAATTGTGTATAGCTGAAGCAGACATTCATAAAACTGCTTTTCGAACTCGTTATGGGCACTACAAATTCACGGTAGTACCGTTTGGGTTAACGAACGCACCATCAGTATTCATGAGTTTAATGAATGGTGTTTTTCGTACATACCTTGATCGCTTTGTCCTCATATTTCTCGATGATATTTTGATTTATTCGAGAAACATGAAGGAACATGAAGAACACTTGAGACAGGTATTGCAATGTTTAAGGGAAAATCAATTATATGCGAACCTGAAGAAGTGTGACTTCTTTCAAACTGAAGTAAAATACCTTGGACATGTGATTTCGGGAAAAGGTATTGCTGTGGATCCTTCAAAGATTCAAGCTATTGTAGATTGGCCCGCGCCTACTAATGTAGGTGAAGTTCGTAGTTTTATGGGTCTAGCTGGTTATTATAGGCGGTTTGTAGAGGGATTTTCTAGAATCGGTCATCCTATTACTTCTCTTCAGAGAAAAGAGAAGAAGTTTGTTTGGACAGAGCAGTGTCAGTTGGCTTTTTAGACACTTAAAGAAAAGTTGACTAATGCGCCTATACTAATTGTTCCTGATCCTACTAAGGACTTTGTGGTTTGCACGGATGCATCCTTAGAAGGCTTGGGAGCAGTTCTAATGCAAGATGGGCGTGTGATTGCTTATGAGTCTCGCAAACTCAAGGATTATGAATTAAACTATCCTACTCATGATCTAGAACTAGCTGCAGTAGTGCATGCATTAGTTCGGTGGAGGCATTTCCTATTAGGTCATCGTTTCGAACTTCATACTGATCACCGTAGTCTACAATACATTTTTACGCAACCTAACTTGAATGCTAGACAAAGACGATGGATGGAGTTCTTGTGTGAATACGATTTTGAAGTGAAATATGTTCAAGGAAAAGAGAACGTAGTGGCTGACGCTCTTAGTCGTCATCGACATGAGATCTCTACTACTACTCTCGAAGTAGATTTGAGAGGTCAAATATTAGTAGCACTTCCTACTGATAGATTGTATCAGGAAGTAAGGTCAGAGATTGAATCTGGTAGACCTTTAGAAGGTTGATTTGCAGGGTATGTCCTAGAATCGGATGGTATATTACGATATTTAGGTCATATTTATGTACCACATTTTGAGGGTCTACGTACATTAATTATGACTGAAGCTCATCGAGCTCCGTACTCAGCTCATCTAGGTGTTAAGAAAATGCATGCCGATCTTCGGCAATTGTATTTCTGGCCTGGTATGAAACATGATATTGTTGACTATGTATCGAGATGTCTTGAATGCCAGCGAGTCAAAGCTGAGCATCAACATCCCATTGGATTATTGCAGCCACATCTCATTCTTGAATGGAAATGGGATATTATATCCATTGACTTTATTGTAGGGTTACCTACGTCATCACATCGACATGATGCCATTATGGTAACTGTTGACCGATTGACTAAGGTAGCTCACTTTTCACCAGTACGATCATCATACAATGCTTCATCTGTAGCTAGGATATTCATGGAGGACATAGTTAGATTGCATGGGATTCCTCATAGAATTATATCGGATAGAGATCCTGTATTCACTTCAGCCCTATGGACTTCATTACAACATGCGCTAGGTACACAGTTGAACTTTAGTTCAGCATATCATCCTCAAACTGATGGAAAAATGGAGAGAGTTAACCAAATATTAGAGGATATGCTTAGAATGTACGTAATGGACCAACAATCACGTTGGGAGGATTATCTGTACTTAGTAGAATTTGCTTACAATAACGGATATCAGAGTTCCATAGGTATGCCACCATTTCAGGCATTATACGGTCGTCCTTGTCGAACTCCTTTGAGTTGGGATCGACTAGAGGATAGAGTATTACTTGGACCTGAGATGCTTCGAGACATGGAGCAACAGGTTGACCGTATTAGAGAACATTTGATAGCAGCACAGGATAGGCAAAAGAAGTATGCGGATGCGCATAGAATAGACCGACAGTTTGTTGTTGGTGATAGAGTGTTTCTTCGAGTGCGACCGTGAAAGAGTCCAATCCGTTATGGAAAAGGCTCTAAGCTTGCACCTCGTTTTGTTGGGCCATTTGAGATCTTAGAGAGAATTGGTCCTGTGGCGTATCGACTCGCCTTACCACCCAGTTTGTCATGTATTCATGATGTTTTTCATGTATCAGTTCTTAGACCATATCATCCCGACATTTCTCATGTACTTGATTGGAATGCGTTACAGTGAGGATGGGCAGCTAGCTTTGGAGCCTTGGCCATTCTCAGCGCCGGACGCTCAGTCTCAGGGGTCGAGACATTGATCATTGAGGGTCCAATGGGATCCTAGCCATGAGGCTTCTGCTACTTGGGAGGATGCGACACGCATGAGGGAACTTTATCCCTATCTGTTCGCAGGCTTTCAGGAGCAAGTCTGATCCTAGGGGGAGGATGTAGTACCCCTCCATTTATGCTTATGTTTTATGTTACATGTTTTATACTGTTAGACTTTGGCGCTTTGTTTGGATATTTTGGATCGCTGATTTTGAGCGACAATGGAATTATTTTGTGACATGATGATTGTATGGTGATTACTGATTTCAGACATGCTTTAATAATGATTGTCAATATGATCGATAGTTAGTCTATTCTAGTACATTGTCTGTTTTAGTTCAGAGTCATAGATTGTCTTGTCTTCTTCTGTTTGGACTAATTGCTTGAAAGGTAAATTTGTCAATTGTAATGATAGTTTAATATTCTTTAATATATTGTTATTGCAATTAATTTTTAATTGTTGGAAAAATAAGATTTACTTTTATTTAATTAATTAATTAGTTTGTTTGGTTAAATGATTTGATCATTAAGATTAAATTAATTTAATTAAATTAAAATTGTTTTAAATTGTGTGTGTATAGATTTATTGAAATTTAAATAGTATTTGGAAATGGGAAAATTAAATTAATTAATTAAATCCAGCAAATCTTGAAAGGCAAGATTGCCAAGAAGTTGTTGAGAAGATATTTTGTACTTCTCGACAAGTGTGCCAGTGCATTTATGATTTTTGGTTAAGGTTGTTCACGGATATTATCTGGGATCTGGAAAAATAGAAGGGTTATCAGTTTTCTGGGAAATGAAAAAATAATTTGCAATGAAAAAATAATTTGCTATGAAAAAATCAATTTTAAAAGAAGTTGTTACTTCCTCTGTTTGGTTGTATATTTGTGGAAGATCCCTTTGGTGGGAAGTTCTATGTGATTGGATATAGCTTTCCTGTGGATTTGGGGTTTATTTGGAGAAGCTTTGGAGGATTGTACGCTACAGGCTACAGAGGCTCTCATATACAGCCAGAATTTTTGAAGCAAAAGAAACAGGTATTTTCTTTGTGATTATTTTGTTGCTTTTAAAAAAGAAAATCTGAGAAAAAGAAATTTCATATTATTAAATTCTTGTTCTTCTCGGTAAATAATCTGTAGAGAAAATAGATATTTCTCTGTTTAAAATTTTCTACAGGCTTTGTTATTTCTCTATTGAAAGTTTTATGTAGGAAACAGTTTGTATTGAAAATTGGAGAAGGAATTATTTGTTTGCAAAATGAAATTTAATTCTCAGGGAAAAGAATAGAAATTATCAGGGAAAAATTTTGTGTATACTGTTGAAATAATCAGTGTCCCCATTACAATCCTGAAGAAATATTACAATTTCCATGTTACTCCATTGAAAACCCTGTCAAATTTTTTATATATATTCACATATAAAAATTGGATTGTGAAACTTATTGATTTATTTTAATTGGGGAAATTTTGAAATTGTCGTACCAGCTATTTTATGTATTTCGTATTATTATTAAAAAAAAATGAAATTGAAATTTTTCCGCAGTAATTTAAATCGCTGTTGATTTTTTTCCATTGTTTAAAATAAAGGTTAAGGGTTTTATTTTGAAAGCACGTGGGTGTGTGAGGGTTGCGGGCTTACCCCACAGCCGGCCCAGAAGGGGTGACGGCTGTAGTGCAGCTGGCGCTGCCCTCACAGGCAGCGCCCAGCCGCCAACACAACTGAAGCCCCAAATGGGGACGGCTGTGTATGGTAGCCGTCGGCTGTTTATACAGCCATTAAATCTTCGAACTATGTTTTATTTTTTTATTTTTCCTCCGAAACATTAAATACGGATTTTTGATTTATTCGAATGTTAATATAAATGGATACAGTAATATATATATATATATATATATATATATATATATATATATATATATATATATATATATATATATATATATGCTATATATATATGTATATATATATATATATATATGTATATATATATATATATATGTATATATATGTATATGTATATGTATATATATATGTATATATATATATATATATATATATATATATGTATATATATATATATATATAGTACTAGTTAACTTTAAATATGTTATTAAAGTATGTTTTAAATAAATACATGCGAATGCATGGATCAGATAATTTTAGTGCAAAACATTTAATTTTATTTTATATGTTGAAATTTGTTATTAATAAGAATATTGGAATTAAATTGAGTGTATCTATTTTTCCTTATTGTTTGCAAAAGGAAGTATATTTAAAATGTTTAAATTTTATGCAATATGTTCTTGACTTGATTGGATTTAGTAGATCCAAAAATTAGATGATTATATTTCCTGAAATCTTTTAAATTGTACTTTCTTTTATTGGGCAAATGGGAATTATTTCGTGATTTCAAGTCTTCCAGTTGTAGTCTTTTCAAGGGAAATAAAATTTTTACTATGGTTTCATATGTTTGAACAAACTAGGGTAGTGCACCGGATTTTTGTGAACAGATTGTGATATCCATTGTGGTATTTCTGGTATTATGTGTTGATCTCTTTGTGCACTCTGTCTATCCTAGTTAGTAAACTTAGATTCCTTGTTATGTTTAGGGGAGTGGCTCTGTGTAAGGGCCAACACACAAAGTGGTGTCTGGGTAACTTACAAAGAGTTAGTAAGTCAGTGATAACTAAAGTAGTAGTTAGAATTAAAATCTTTAACAAGATGTTTATGCCTCACTTAATGACTCTTGAGCTAGTTCAGTCTTGAGTATAAGATGAGAAGGCCTGGAATGGCAAATCGGTGTCTTGCTTCTTCATAAGACATTCGATTCCGCAATGATTTGCAATGGGGCCAAGTTTCGTAATAGGTTACCAGGGTAACCCAAGGTTGGGGGTCGGAACCTAGGAAGAAACACCAGGGTAACCTTTGCAATATTGTGATGACACTCCACCTAAAATAACAGTCTACCTTGTATATTTAGTACATTCAATTGTCTAAAATCTGGAAGCAATGTAACCATCAGTTAGTTATGTATTGTGTCTAGGGTTAGTAGATTATGTCTAGATAACCATATTACTATCTCCTAGCACAGGGGGGTGGACCTACGAGTACCACATGGTTGGGTGGAACGTGCACCTTACTCCGTTGGGTCCCCAGTTTATGATCATGGCAACGAGAGCTTCATGGATGGAGAGCTCGCACTTGGATATAGTTGTACTTTCTTTATTGCATTATTGTAAAACTTGTATTGTAAAGCATCCCTCGATTGTTATGAGGTGAACATTGTAAAATGTAATTATTATTGAACTGCCTCATCAGATGGATGAGTATTGTAATATCTTATCAAATGCAATGTAAGAAACATGTTTGTACTTTATATTATCTTGAATGGAATTTAATGTTATGTGATGTTTATCTTTAAGTTTATGATTAATTAAATATATGCAATGTGAAATACTAAAGTCGTCTATGGAAACTCAAAGTAGTGTAACGTCGCGTAACTTAATGAATGTATGCAACTAATTAACTTAATAATTATACTTTAAAAAAAAAAATTATTTCACTATTATACACAATTGCAACATTCCTTAGGTTATTATGACGGGGGATTACAAGAGGCCTGCAATATTTGGTTGACAGTGATTAGTTTTTACTTCCTGATTTTGTTTTTCTGATGTGTGTTTTTGGCCTTGTCTAGGCTAGCTAGTTTAAACTCTTTGGTTATTTATATTTCATATCTCATGAGACTTGTTTCATTTTTTGCTTGGTTTCTATTGTTTAAAATGGTCTAGGCCCTATTTTAATCCCATTTTTACCACTATAAAAAATATGAAGAGTTGTGTTACATGAAACATGTGTCTAAATTATAAATTTTATCTTTTAAAAGATTAATAATAAAAAATATATAATAAACAACTTCAAAGAATGTGTGTGTCAAATATCAATGTTAATGATCTATGATTAACAAATTATGAAAATATTTTGTTTCCAACTCAAGTAATGCAATACAAGGAAATATTACTCATTAAAAAAAGTATAAGAAACACTATATTAACAAATATTAAAAATGCGATGAATAATTTTAATTTTTAATTTAGAAATAGAATCTACATGGAAAATTTCACAAATCAATACTTTATATTATCTTGAAATTCATAACAATTTTCTTGTTTTTGATTGATTAAGCAGGGAAAAGGGACTTGATCTGAGCAAAAGTACATGATAAGAACAGCAGGTGGTAAGAAATAGCAAAAAATAGGAAACCCACCAAACTTCCCCCCTCCCACAGCAAAATGCTTAACCAATTCCCATACGATCAAACATCACAGTACTATCATTCAAATCAAAAAACCTTAATCTAGTATCAATAGCATCCTTCCCTATCCATCTACAATACTTATAAGCATCTATCATAAAGTTCCATCTTAAAATATAAACAACATTATATAAAAAATCGCACACAGTTTTATCCAGAAATCTTGATTATTAACATTATAGAAGTTTAAGTTTTGGCACCCACGGCCCTAACCAGTAGCAACAGACCTATAAAACATAGTAGATATAAACATAAAAATAAAAAAGAGAAGCCCCACAGCGAAGCATCCAAGCTAAGCGTCCTTGATCAACCTCCATGCTTTCATTAGATCTTCAACAGTGTCGTTCAATGTTGCCTTCAGCTCCATCTTGCCCGCCATGTCTTTGCCATCACTCAATTTTATTTTCTTTTGCTGCTTTTTGATTTTTCCCATTCTGGAAACAGTTGCCATAACCGGCTTCTTCATAACAGCATCAACCACCATACACACGTTCTGAACCGCTTCTTCCAGGATTTGAATTTTGTTTTCATCTCCTTTTTCTTGCATCCCTTTCTCTAGTACCTTCAGTCTTTCCTCAATAGTTCCATTCACCAAATTTTCGAGGGCATGAAGTTTGTTGTCCCCCGCTTTCTCATTTATTCTCTTTTCCAGAATCAGCAATCTCTCCTTTAGTCTTTCAATCCTACCATTCCCATCATCCTCAGCCTTATCACCTTCTTTATTGGTATTGTCGTCCCTCTCTTGATTATCCAAAATATTTACTTCCTCCTCCTCCCGAGCCATCTCATGTTGCAACTCCTCTTTTTCCTCATCACCATTACCTTCCTCACTTTCCTCATCAAAATCCTCCTCTTCAGCCGAGTCTCCTCCCAAGTTGTCAAGAATTTCTTTTGTTGAGGAGTCATTCTCCTCTTCTTCTTTCTTTTCAACACTCTCTAGCAAGCTTTGGGTGCTTTTTTCTTCAGGGCTCTGTGTTTTTTTCTCACTCTCCTGTCCTTTTGACGCTGCCATGGCTAGTCCTTTTGACCTTCTTCCTCTAGGGTTTAAACCTTCCAACTCATTATCATCAGGAATAGTAATTGTTTCCACCTCTTCCCCAAGTTCATGCAAAATCAACCTCTTCCTTTTTTAAGTCCCCATCTCCATCGACTTATCCTTTCTTTTCTTTGGCGTGACCGTAAGTAAATATTTCCACAGAGTAGTGTCCGGACTTTGGGATTGTTTACCAGTTCTCTCAGGGCTTTGGGACTTCTTGCCATATTTTTTAGGCGTAGGGTGGGGACAATCTTCAAGAAGCTCAATTTTCATCGAGCTCTGAGGTTTAGGGTCTTCAATCATCCTAATACCAATATTTTTCTGAGGAGTTCTATACAACACAAATTTACAAATGGCTCTTATAAGGCCTTGATGTAACAACGGATTGGCACCGTGAGTGAGACTCTGGTTGAGAGAGGAAAACAAGAAAAAAGGTAAATTTATTTTTTCCTGATGCCTAATATGGTTGAGGATGGGAAAGTGGTATCCATAGACAGACTGGTAGCGGCGTTCAAGAGTAAAATACTTCATTACAATAAAGAAAACATTGTGATATGGAGGTGGCAACTTAACCCTAGAATACCCATTTTGAAATCTTTTCGGTTTTTCTTTTCCTTCAAAGAACTTCTCGAAATAATCCTGATACTTACCATTACTGACTTTTGCTACCTTCGTCTCTTCATAAGCCAGACCCGTCGCTTTCACAATCAGCTTTGCATCCACCTTAAACTGAAGCCCACCCAGGTTTACTTCACCATCTCTCCAGGCATTTGAAAATTTGTAGTTAAGTCTTTCATTATAGCCCTCCATTGTGATGAAATACGGAGTAAAACCCGTCTACTCAAAAAGACCCCATAGCTCCTCATTGTTGCGAAGCGAGTCAAATTTGTGGGGTTTAGTACGCTTCCTAGGGCCACCCATCTTGCTATCTGAACTATGAAAAACTTTAGGAACCAGAAGAAAATCACTTCTATTACCTTCGACGTCCTCAACACTTGCAACCGAAAGCTCCACACTCTTCGTTCTAATGGTGACTCTGTTACAATTCATTTGAAATTCAGTCGGCTTAGGGTTTTTTCTATGTTTCATAAAGAAATTCACATCTCGATTACCACCTTTTTGCCGATAATCATTATTGCTTGCGACAGCTCTGCCTCCTTTTCTAGCAATGATAGCATTTGTTTTATTCCAACTCTTAATTCTAATTTCGACGCGACTCCATCTGTCACATCGAAGATCGATCCTCAGATTATACTGCATACTATTCATTTCCAAATTTAAATTTTTCCTGTCACGGTACAAAAATTGCACGTTTGATTGTCCTTTCCCTCGATTGTGATGTCCTTTATCAAGATTTTGCAATCCCTTTAAAACGTGCTTCCAACACCAACCAATCAGCATGCTAGCTTGCAACCATGGGGTCCACGTCCTCATAAGCCTTCTCCTTCCACCACTCATATTAATAATTAAGAAACCCCTTCTCATAGTCCTTTATTCACATATTTTTCACCAAGTCTGTCTTTCGCTAGGACTTCCTTAATTTGATTAGGAAAATTAACAATTTTCTTGTTGTGATTGAGAGAAAATGATTTTTTTTAAATGTCAATTGATTTGCATGGCCTACTTAGGCCAAAAAGTGATACAACCCTTTATACTATCACCTAGTCTTAAATTAGGTAATGGGCTATTTGAAAACAATTATATTTCATGCTCAATTGAATTTTCAGGGGGCAACCCCTTAGGCTTCATGAATAATTCTTAAAATTTCTTGACAAGCTCACTTATTTCTCATTGTTATTGGTAGGAATTAGCCCATAAAACTTCTTAATCTATGCCACATCTTACTTTCCCTTTCCTCTAAGAATCAAGAGAGATTTTTTTTTCTTGTATTGATTATCCTTTTGGCTTAAGATGCATTAACCATAGAAATCTTGATTTTCCCATAGAAGTTCATTGTGAATGCTTAACTATTCAAGATGATTTTATACTATTTTTTATTCTAAAATAGATGGTTTTGCATACATAAATATATGGACTCACAAAAATCACTCCACACACCTCTTGTGGGATCTCATCTATAAGTAATTCATCCTTTTAACTTAGAGTTAACAAAAAATGACAACTTACATTACTTCTCGACTAAAATATCAACCCCTTGTCTTCAATCAATCAAGAGAGTATGGTGTGGATGATCCATGGTTTTCAATTTGAGCCCTCAAATGAGTTTTTGAGAAATCAAATTGGTTTGTGAGCATGTATCAAAAAGTGCATCAACCTTCTTACCCTTGATTTGAATATTGATGTGTAACAACTTGGCGAGTTGTCCCTCCTCCTTGGAACTTTCTCCCATCACACATGCTCCTATTCTCATCATGGCACATGAAAAAATTTCATTTGTATTCGAATTAAATTTGATCTCCTTGCTCTCGTCACATAAGTGGTGTTTAATCATTTTATTTCTTCCATAATGGTGCTAATTTGGGATTTAGTTTCCAACATCTATCATCAACATGACCATACTCATAATTAAAGCAATATAATTTAGCTTTTCCCTTACCCTTTTACTTTTGTTAGATTGATGTATTGACATTCTTCTTGTTCTTGCCCTTATTTTTATCATTGTTCTTGTGCCAACATATTGTTCCTTATCATTTTTCCTTTTGCTTAAAAGAGGAGGTTTTCTTCTTATCAAACAAAATATAGTGTTCTTGGGAACACATTTCATCAATATCCTAAGGTTTATCCATCGAAAATTCCTCTTTAGGTGTCCATATTGTCCACCTATTTATTACATCAAAGCCTCTCTATCCATGACATCCTTTTTTGAATTATACCACTCTCTTCTAGAACACTTTGTACTTTTTTTGTTAAAAGTGGTGTCATTGTGCTACCCTCCTTCCCTAGTGAAAAATGGGGTATAATTTCCTTTTCATGAGCATAACCTCCATATGAAGTTAGAGCATGGTTTGATTTACAAAAATTGTTTTCTAATGAGTTAATTTGGGAAGGCTAAAATATAATTCTATCTAATAAATCTATTGATCAAGCATCTCAACACTTATTTCTTCATTAAATGGTTGTGTGTGTACATATATCTTTGCTTTTGGTTTGAAGAACCCTCCACAAGATGATTCTCCTTGATCAAATTTGGTTATAGCCACTTCCTTTTCTTCCTCGTGAAATTTTGTCATATCTAACTTCAATATAGGCCAAAATGATGCTCTCAAGTTTATCTATTTTCCATATTGAGATAGATATGCTTGCAACATATTCAAGTCTCTTGAATTGAAACTCTCCATCTTTCTTACTTTTCATTGACCTAACTATCCTTGATTTCTCTCTTGTGCCAATATTGGGTTCATAAGGGACCAAATTATCACTTCTGTGATCTCATGGACAATATAATTTTTCATAAACACCTAGAATATTTTGAATACACTGATACCACTTGATTTGTAAAACACTAGAGATATTCTTCTAGTGATCACCAAGTATGAACATCTCCATATTAACTCTAATAAAACCTTCAAACATACTATATAACACCCATGATAAATGTTCAATTTAGTGATCTATTTTCAGACATGTAACAAGCATAAAGGAATCATGAAAAAGAGTTGAAATTTGTAAAGGAAACAAACATGAAAGGCTCTAACAAGAGGGTTACCCTAGAGAACCCCTTGATGGGCAAGAACTCTAGCAAGAATGAGAAAAATATTCTAATTTCACTATCTTAACTAATAAGAAAATGATTACAATGTTAAATAGGCTTTTGAATTCATGGCAATGTCTACAATACCCTTGCAACACCTACTTTGTGTCATAACCTTAAAATTGTGTCTTACACCTTTGGATTCATGAAAAGAATGTATAAATGAAGGAATTATATGAGAGGATTCCCTTCCCACTTTGTGGACAAGTATATCAACTCCTCTACTCTTCCATGGTGGAAAAATATAAGTTGAAATGTCTAAAAATTGAATTCAATTGATAAAACCTTCAATTTCCACTCTATATCTACATAGTGAGAAAAATTTTGCTTCTACGTAGAAGAAATTGCATTATTATCATGGAAGGTGAAAATTTTATTATGGTTGATGATGCTTTCACTACTTATAAAATTCAAGAAAAATAGTATTCAAGGTTCTCTACTTAGAGTTAGAGACTAAAACTTATTTGAAAGACCCTTGAAATTCTCTAGATTGCCTCAAACACTCATTTGACATGTTAATAGCCTTGCATTTATTATACCATAATATTTTATGATGATTCCTTGGATTCAATTCACTCAAATACCTTATTTTATTGAAGTGTTTCTTCTTGACCCCACTATTCCTACAAGTTTTACCCAATTTTAAAACCAATGTTATGTAACTAAATTCTTAGAAAATTGATAGATTATCATGTTCTCTCACTAGAAGAAGAATCTTAGGAATAACTTGAAGCACATTCAGTAATGAATTTTAATTATTGAGGTGAATCATTATGATTCCTCAACAAATTCATAACTTAATTGATTTATGAAAATGAGTCAAGTTCATAATCAAGTGACTATTTCTACTTGATATCATTTAGATAAAAGTGTTTTAGGACTTACCTTCACATAGATATCAAGTTTTTTTAATTATAAAGGTGAACATCCTATATATAGTTCAACTATGGGCTTGGGGATGATCTAGAGCATCCCAACTAAGACAAGTGCACATGTGAACATGAGAACAAGGAAAATTTTCAACTTTGATATTTTACCAATTTATGGATGCATCAAAAGCATCATTGACCATAGTACAAACAACATGAACACAATAAATTCATCATTACTATAATGAAATCATGAATTCCCCTTGGTAAAAGTGATAAATTTTTCACAATATAGATATGACATATAACTTGAAGGGTTTTGTCAATTCATTTCCACTTCCAAGCATTGGGAAGCATCTATCAACACTACTATAGTCATGTAAGGACCATAATACACTATTTTTCATGTGGTTCAAGGGTTGTCTCTATTGGTATCTTGATGTTATACTCAAATTGTAGGCTTTTTTGCTATGAAGACAAGGCTTTAGAGAATAAATATTGTTACACATTCTACTAGTAGGATTAGGTGTTGTACACCTTGCATAACATGGATCATTTTATCATGTAAATTAAATAAATAGTCAGTGTTTTCATCTAAGAGATGTTTTTAGCCACATTAGATATTTATTTGGGGCCACTTGTAAAGTTTTATGTAACATTGGGTTAGTTATTTTATGTGTAGGAGATAGAATAATTGATTGGGGAAAAGTATTAAATATTTTTATCAAAAGTAAATGAGGGGTCAATAGTTTTGTGTACTTGTGGTTTTGAGGCACATGGTTTTATCTTACTAATTGGTTGTATTTGTGTGGGCGAGGATCTATAAAAACAAACACATGTTTAGTGGTTAAGGTTGGTTGGGAGTGGGTTGTCATAGTATTGAGTTTCTCTTGTGAGCATATATGTGAAGCATGGCATGGGATGTGTGGATTCATGCTTGGACATATGGAGAGTGCATTGGAGGAGCTTGATATTTCAAAAGTGTTTATGGTAACTCTATAAGTGCATGTAATGTTTCTATTGTTGAATAATACTTGGATCGTGGATGATTTTATAGGTTAGGTTTTTCCTTCTTCAGGGTTTTCCTAAGGTATATATCTTGTGTTATATTGTGGTTTGTCTATTTGATCTTTACATTATGGTTATTTTGCAAGCTTGCATGCATGTTTTTCTCTCATGGGGTTATATAAGAAATGAATTTAACATTCTGAGTATTATGCATTTATTTCCTAACAAGTGGTATCAAAACTTTATTCATGGTTGTGGGAGGTGTGAGCTCCTAGGTTTGGTATAACCCTTGTTTGAGTGGATTTGGTGCAAAGTTGAATCCATGGTAATGTAAGAAAGACTTGAGGCATTTCAAGGTATGAGACATATTAGTAGGTTGTTATTTAAATGCAGATCTAGGGTTTATGGGTTTGCAAATATGTTAGGTTTATTTTAGATTTGGGGTTTGAAGAGTGATTAGAAAATAGGTTTTTCTACATGTACTTCATATGAGGGTTTTTGTAGTGGAAGTTTTATAGATGACCTTTTGAGGCAAAACTAACCTCACCATTGGACCCAGGATGGCTGAGAAATAAAGATTGATACAATTTTTCTCTACTAAAGCCACTATTAAAAATGCAAAACAAATTATCCCCTTTGTTCGGTTGCATGGCCATACAATCATCGCAGTCATATGTAGTTTTAAAAAATAAAATAAAAGAAAATACCTTGCAAATTTATTTGAAAATTTAAAAATTTAAAAAAGGGGGTGGGTCCGTAGACCCCCATACCCATAGAGTACTACTTGGTCGCATAGGGTATTGACACCCTGCACAATGTAGCAACGTCGACAACCCCCAAGCCGCAAGCCGCAAGCCTTAGCCCCAGTTCCTAGGCCTCAATCATGTAAGGAGCCCTTGCGATATGCACCCAACCCTCATGGGAAATTCAAAAATAAAATTAAAATGAAATTCTAAATATTTTAAATA
Organism: Sequoia sempervirens; assembly: GCA_007258455.2. Taxonomy (NCBI): domain Eukaryota; kingdom Viridiplantae; phylum Streptophyta; class Pinopsida; order Cupressales; family Cupressaceae; genus Sequoia; species Sequoia sempervirens. The sequence continues at coordinate 19,863,694 of VDFB02000015.1, forward strand.
TGCAAACCCACAACATCGCCACCAATGCTCCACCATTGTCAATGGGTTGTCAAATCCACCCAAGGGTCGCTTTCCTGTCACCTCTACTAGCCAAATTGGAGGATTTTTTTCAAACAAGCATAACTTTCACCCAATTTTTCAAAATTTTGACTTCCAATAGTAAAAAAAAGCTCTTTTTGAGCACTACACAATGGTATTTAAATTTAGTTTGCCATTTTTCTATTTTCATCATTTTTTAGGCCATGAAATTAGATGTTTCTTTGGAACACGATTTTGGATATAACTTTTGCATAAGAAATTAGATTTTTCAATTTTGAATAGGTGTTAAAGAGAATTTGTAGTGCACTACCTTGTGGATAAGATAAATTTTTAGTTTGTGGTGGAGGGAGAGGAGTATACTTGATTGATCACTGGTAGGTGCCTAAGATTGAGGGTGTGATTTTGTGAGCATTCAAATGAATCAAGAGGTGAAACTTTGAAGGAGTGCATTTTTAATAAGATATAGATAATGGTAGATCAAGTTATCAGATTCGTACCTCTTAATACATATTTACTGGTGTTTTCAAAGTTTGAAATTTGATGGTGATAGGTACATAGGTTGTCTTATGGTTTGAGGACATGGGTTGACATGTGTGGAGACTTAGAGTCTCGGTTTGGTAATACTTGAGTGCAAGTATAGTGATGGTGATGATTATGGTGTCATGGATATGCAGGTATGTTTGAACATTGGCATGCCATGATCATGTATGTGGTTCATTAGTGGTGGTGTGTTTCACTGTTATGAGGTTGTTCTTACCCTCTTGATGTTTTTTTATGTCCTTGACTAAAGTTACTCATTTGTGGAATTGTTTGGATAATCAAATATGTAGTTTATTTGGTGTTTGAGTCTTGAGGTCTACATGATTATCTTCTTTGATATCTCAATTTGCAAGTTACTAAGGTGATAATGAGTTTGCATGTTTTAATGTCTTGGATCTTTGAGTTATGCGGGTTCTAGATTAGCTACCCATTTTCTTGCAATGGGATGACTCAGATGTGGACTTTCTATATCCATGAGATTGATTATTTTTTATGTAGACTTTGTTAGTTGGCCTTGTTTATGGTCATTTTTGTATTGGTTTTTTGCATTAGGATGAGAGGATGGATGATTAGAGTACTTAGATATTTGGATATTGGGACTTGTAGCATGTTTATCATTATGTCATGGATAGCTTGGATACATGGTTTAGTGTGAACTTTGGACAATGTTGGTTTATTTCTTTGGCTTAGAGATCTTGGTTTTACTTTGGTGTTATTAGCATTATAATTGAGTGTTTGTGGACGGTGGGTGATCTTCATTTAGGAGATGGTTGTCATGATGCCATGTGTACCTCAATATCATGGTTCAATGCGAGTTATTGGCAGCAATCTGTGGATTCACCATTTGGTGATGGATGAACTTCTTCAATGTGCATTGATGTCTTAGAGGAGCTCTTAGATCCTATTGTTGCAATGAGAGTTTTTTAACATTTACAAGCTCATTTTTAGGAGATGGTTATATTCATGTGGTTGGATATGTTGATCCTTGGTTTAGAGGTGTTTGGTATTGTGTCTTAATTTACTTTGGGTACCAATTTGAGTATTGGCATGATACAAGTTCTCTTGAGATCAAGGTGTATGTGTTGGTGCATGTGATCTCCTAGGAGGATATGTTAGATCATGATATCATGATGTGTTATTGATTCCATGGTTGGAACTTTGACAATGATATGGATGGTTCTCTTGGTATTGAGTATATTGGTCTTGTGCCTGGGAGAATCATGATAGTGTGGTGAACATTGCATTTGGAGCTTAGCATGGAATGATCATTGGTAGGTGCTCATGGATACTTGGAGGCATAGGTGAGGTTGGAGTTCTCTTGTGTTTAGAGACATTTTTTGAGATGGTTACTCTTTGGACATTTTAGCAAGAAGACCAAGAAGCCTACACATGGATATGGATGTGATTTCATGATGGACCTATAGAGGATATTGTTCCTAGAGTGATTCATGATGACTTGGGTGTATTGTAGGAGCATTCTCATTCCCCACTCTTGGTCTACTCAACATTTTGTCATTTGAAAGGTATTTTCACATTCTTGTTTCAGATGCATTATGTTTTATGCTTTATTTTCTCATAGATATAGATCTTGAGCTATGGGTAGTGTGCAAACCCCAATCCTAATACCTGCAAAACAATAAGAACAAACACATTAGATGATGAAATGCAAGCAAGAACAAGCATTCCCCATGAAATCCATTTACAAAGCTTAAATTAGGAAAAGAGATGAAGAATGCAATAAGAAAACAATAAAATAGAGATTGAATCATAATTAAACTAGCAAACTCATGATCCCATGGGGGAATTGGTGCCAATTTGATGTGAAAATTGGCCCTTTCCCAACTCCTATGATGCAAGTTTGATGAATGTTGATGAATGATCCACTTTGATGAAGAATGGTGAGTGCTTCAAGACCAAAATCTGCATAACCTAGCTACAAATTTGAAAATGTGGATGGAGATTGCTAAATATTTGAGCATAGTAAGTTTACTCAAATTGTGGATGATGAAATGAGGAGATTAACCTTTTATTTATACAATGCCAAAATGGATGAATGTCCAAAATAGAGCAATGTGGGACTAACATTCAACCAATGGCAAAGTGTCACTTGTCAACCTATGAATGGATGGAGGATGTGCAAGTTTTGAGGATTATGCCAATAAATGCCTATTTTTGAATTTTGAATTTGTTGAAATGACATGCAAGAGGGAAGGGAAAATGCATTGAATGCCACTTGGCTCAAGGCAAAGGACATGTAAGAGAGTAAATTCTTGTTGGATGTACATGTCAACTTAGATTTTGAATTCAAACTTGAAGAATATTCCTTAAAAGATGCCTTGTTGAGGAAAATAAAGATTTAATAAATCAATTAAATCTATTTTCATGTGCAAGTGGTAAAAGTTGGAGGATGGGACATGAGAGAAGATTAAATTAATCAAAGTTAATTAATTTAATGAGGGGGATTAAATGATGTGACCTATTTGACTTAAATTTATGGATTTATTTAAATCAAATAATGAGAAGAATGTGATAAAGGATTAATTAAATATAGATTTTTGATTTATTTAATTAAAAGAGATGATGTTAGATTAAACTAAATAAGGTTTTAATTTAATAGATAGACTTTAAGAGATTTAATCAAATAAAATTAATTATTTAATTAAATAGGATAATTAGATCAAAATGATTAATTTAATTATCGAGAAGAGGTGACTTAATTTAGATAATTGATTTATTTAATTAAGAGAGGAATATTGATAAATTTAATTAGATAAGGGGATTTGATTAAATGGTTAGACTAAAGGATGATTAAGGATGAAATGATGTTAGTGGTCAGGGTCAGATGCACAATGTCAATCGGTACATTTTACGTGTCTACATTTTACCCCTCTTTGAAGCAATGCACTTGTTGCGTTGGTTCAAAGAATAAACGATCTCGATCAAAGCCAATCGTTTTCAAAAATCTTGCCCCACTGCTACCCAGCGAGAGAAAACATGCCAATATATTGCCCCCTTGAGAGATTGGACGAAAATTTCAATTTTTGGGTGATCTCGTGAAAAAAAAGGACAAGGTGCCCGACAGGTCCAAAAGGCTCTAGGAGGCCAAAAACGTGTCTAAACACAATAAAATGATGTAAAATAGGCCTCAACTGGACAAAAACAAGCTCAAGGGTCCAAAACCCTAGCAGGATAGCCAATCAAGGTGAAAAACCCCTAATTTTCAAGCTTAAAAAGGCTCTAAAGGGTCACTTTCAATTCATTTTCACACAGCCATCTAGCAACCTTGAGATTTGAGCTCTGACATCCTGACGATATGGCGCATCAACAGCTCCCGATGCACATTTCCGACCGAGTCTGGACATACCAACGGCCACCCGACATTGGGGCACCGGTAAGTGATCCTTACTTGAGCTTTATTTTTTCTTTTTAATGTTCATTTAATGCATTCAAAGTCAGTCCTTCTGTAGCGGTGCTATATAGCGCCGCTCAAAAATCAAACTGCGTCGCTCGGTGTCAAATTGTGCCGCGGTGGTGGAGTTTGGAGTTTGGAGTTTGAAAATAAACTCCAAACTCTAATGCTAAGATCATGGCCCGCGAGGTCATTTCCAAAGTGCGACGTGGCGGTGCGCTAATGATAGGAATCTTTTCAAACTGCGCCGCTCGGAAGGAAAGTGCACCGCGGTAGTGTGCTTTCGGCATTTTTTGCCCTCCTTCTAGCGCTAAATGTGCGAACCCCAATCCTAATACCTGCAAAACAATAAGAACAAACACATTAGATGATGAAATGCAAGCAAGAACAAGCATTCCCCATGAAATACATTTACAAAGCTTAAATTAGGAAAAGAGATGAAGAATGCAATAAGAAAACAATAAAATAGAGATTGAATCCTAATTAAACTAGCAAACTCATGATCCCATGGGAGAATTGGTGCCAATTTGATGTGAAAATTGGCCCTTTCCCAACTCCTATGATGCAAGTTTGATGAATGTTGATGAATGATCCACTTTGATGAAGAATGGTGAGTGCTTCAAGACCAAAATCTGCATAACCTAGCTACAAATTCAAAAATGTGGATGGAGATTGCTAAATATTTGAGCATAGTAAGTTTACTCAAATTGTGGATGATGAAATGAGGAGATTAACCTTTTATTTATACAATGCCAAAATGGATGAATGTCCAAAATAGAGCAATGTGGGACTAACATTCAACCAATGGCAAAGTGCCACTTGTCAACCTATGAATGGATGGAGGATGTGCAAGTTTTGAGGATTATGCCAATAAATGCCTATTTTTGAATTTTGAATTTGTTGAAATGACATGCAAGAGGGAAGGGAAAATGCATTGAATGCCACTTGGCTCAAGGCAAAGGACATGTAAGAGAGAGTAAATGCCTTGTTGGATGTACATGTCAACTTAGATTTTGAATTCAAACTTGAAGAATATTCCTTAAAAGATGCCTTGTTGAGGAAAATAGAGATTTAATAAATCAATTAAATCTATTTTCATGTGCAAGTGGTAAAAGTTGGAGGATGGGACATGAGAGAAGATTAAATTAATCAAAGTTAATTAATTTAATGAGGGGGATTAAATGATGTGACTATTTGACTTAAATTTATGGATTTATTTAAATCAAATAATGAGAAGAATGTGATAAGGGATTAATTAAATAAATATTTTGATTTATTTAATTAAAAGAGATTATGTTAGATTAAACTAAATAAGGTTTTAATTTATTTAATTTAATAGATAGACTTTAAGAGATTTAATCAAATAAAATTAATTATTTAATTAAATAGGATAATTAGATCAAAATGATTAATTTAATTATCGAGAAGAGGTGATTTAATTTAGATAACTAATTTATTTAATTAAGAGAGGAATATTGATGAATTTAATCAAATAAGGGGATTTGATTAAATGGTTAGACCAAAGGATGATTCAGGATGAAACGATGTTAGTGGTCAGGATCAAATGCACAATGTCAATCGGTACATTTTACGTGTCTACAGGTAGTTAGTTCTAGAGGATTCATTTTGAGGGATATTTGGCATGGTTATCTCCTTGTGTATATGATTTTATTTATGTTATCATAAATTGATGAGGAGTTTTACGAGATGTTTATTGGGTTGATTTCCTACTTAAGGAATGAATATTTTGAGTTTGATCTTCCTTGGTTAGAGAATTCTACATCCATGTTATTTTTACATGATACATATGTTGCATTTGATCTATGTGATTTATTTGTTGGGTGTTGTTAAGACTTTTTATTTGGGGTTGTAAGGAGATCATACTTGACATAGCTTAGTAATTTGAGGTATTGATACAAGGACATTATATGATTTATAGGTTTTCTCCCTTTGTTCTATGATTACTTGTTGAAGGTTCATGTTCATATGATTTGGGAGAGTTATGGTGACATGTTGTGAGAGAGTATGCAACTATTTTTGTTGCATATGTGGATCATTGTGATTGTTCTTGGTACTACATGGTTTTGAATATTTTACATGCCTTGGCTTGAGTTTTGATTGGTAGATTTGATGTGCCATGATTTATTTTTAGATTTTGCATTACCCATGCACTGGGAATTCTTGGATGTGTATGTTCTTTATTGACAAGTTTTATACATGAAGCTTGTGATTGTGGTTTATGGGTTGGATATGTTGATTGGCATGAGTTTACTAATGTTGTTGATACCTAGGAGATATGGATGGTTGGATGTATTAGCATATGTTGTGGATGTTATTTCCACTCATTAGGGTTTTTACCTTTGACAACAGCTTGGAACCTTTGTTATCACTTGGATTTAATGCTTTTGTTTTTTGGATTGGTGTATCTTCACCTTGGATTGCTCCTTTTCTTCCATAGGTAGCAATTTGGACGATGAGAGGAGTTCTTGCTTGATATTTTGGTCACCTTGGTTTTATTTAAGGTATCTTGATGGAGCACGAAAGCATGTTGGAGATTCATGTGGTTTCATGTATGGCTATGATGATGCATTTTATTGATTGACCCTTATGCAATGCATATAAAAAGTGAAAGAATATTAGGATTAGGTGTTGTACACATTGAATAACATGGATTATTTTATCTTGTAAATTAAATACATATTTAGTGTGGTGCATCTATGAGATGTGTTTTGAGGCACATGGTTTTATATTACCATTTGGTTGTATTTGTGTGAAATTGGATCTATAAGAGAAAATACATGTTTAGTAGTTAAGGTTTGGTTGGTTGAGTAGGTTGTCATAGTATTTATTTTCTATTGTGAGTGCATATGTGAAGCATGGCATTGGATGTGTGGATTCATTCTTGGACACATGGAGAGTGCATTGGAGAAGCTTGATGTTTCAAAAGTGTTTATGGTAACTATGTAAGTGCATGTAATGTTTCTATTGCTAAATAATACATGGAGTGTGGATGCTTTTGGAGGTTGGATTTTTTCCTCTTGAGGGTTTTCTTGGGGTATATCTTGTGTTATCTTGTGGCTTGTCTATTTTATCTTTGGATTATGATTATTCTATAAGATTACATGCATGCTTTTCTCCCATGGGGTTATGTAGGAAATGGATTTGACATTCTAGGTATTATGCATTTATTTACTAACCTCTAAAATCTTTAAGACTATGATATCCTAACAACTTGGAACTCTTTTTGATAGATTTTAGATTTTAATGATTATTGCTACATATTCATTTTATAAGATGGATATTATTGATCTAATTAATGTTGTTGATATTGTTAATTTTAATTTATTTTTTAATGGATGGATGTTATTAATAGAAAAAAATTGTTTGTGTAGGTCTTAGAATTTACTAGAAGTTAAAATATTTTCTTGGAAAATGCCTATTAAATCATGATTTTATATTTTTTGTTATTGATGTGTGAGCATGATTTGATCTTCTTAGAACTTACTATTATGTGTCTTGTGTTGTTTGGAAGATATGATGTTAGGAATTTATATTATTTTTAAAGTTTACAAATTAATTGATTGAGTTTTGTAATATATTATTGAGTTTCCTTGATTTAAATCCTAACATATTAAATTACAAGAACCTAAAACTAAATGAACAAGGGTGGGAGCCTACCCTAAACCCTAATAATAAGATTGAAAACCTAAAAAATAAAATGTAAACTTAATTCCAAGTCTAAACTTTCAAAAATAAAGTTAAAATATTAAAAATGAAATGTAATGATAAGCATGGCCCATCCCTTGCTTCATATATATTGAGATCTAATAGTGTACAAGCTATTAATAAGGGGTGGTGGTCAATTATTTATTTAAATTTACTAGTCTCACTACCAAAGTTGGAGTAACCAAGGTAAAGTCACTTAACTTGAGTCAAAGAATACTCAAAGAATGGTAAGGCAACATTGAGGCAAGTTAAATTATTTTTTATTTATATTTTTTTCTATTCTTGCAAAAATAGTTTTTCCTTCTTTAAATTTTCTTATGTCTGAATGGATACTACTTTCAATGCAATAGAAAATTAAGGCTTTTTTATTGTAATAGTTACCTTGCATGAAAATCTAGTTATCTTGGGCTATTTCTATAAATATAGGAAGCACTAATGAAGTCGCATTGACTGTTCAATTAAGATATTGAAGCTTTTGCATCAATGAGAAATTTTTAAAGGTTTTGTGGAGTTTTTAGTTCTTCACTATCAATTATTGAAGGTTTACATTGCATCCGGTATGTATACTTATCCATCTATTATATTGGGAAGAATAAGTAGTAAATTATATAATATGTTAAGGTTTGTAGATATTACTCATGTATGAATCTTGTTTGCCTCCAATTATAATCTATTTATGAGGACTTTTGTTGGGGTTTATGAAGTATATGAACCTCTCATCACCACTTTAAAGGAGAACATGATCTATTTGTAAGTATCTTTCTAAAAAAAATTATTAGAATTTATCTCTACTTTAGAATTTTTTCTCCTATTTTTTTTAGGTTTAGTATAGCTTAAGGGTGATGAGAGACAAAGTAAAATATTTGTGTTTTCCTCTAAATTTTTAGTTGTTACTATTCTTTTTTGGGTACATATTTGATTGGAGGTGTGGAAAAATTGTTATAAACTGACAAGTAACTAGTAGTATAATATTGAGTTTATATTATCATAAGGATTCTAGAAACTATTGTCCCAAGAACCTAAATGACTATGTAGTAAGATTATAAGATAAGTAAAAAGGGATTCATTTTTAATTAATGAACATAAGCATTGAACAAGGGTGATTTGTCATTCAAAACATAAATTTTAGATTTATGTGATAAACAATAAACCTAAGATATCACGTTTATACTATTATGAATGATGTTAAAGGTGAATAGTTATACAAGCTTATGAAAATTAGGTATGACTTACCTTTCTAGGTTGTAAACAATAATGGGTTCGACCTTGAATTTGAGATATATCAATAGGTCCTATGTTAATAATAACTTGAATTAAAAAAAGATTCATTTATATTTTAACTGCATGCACTTTTCATGATCTTCTTAATGGTCCAGGAATTCTTGAATAATGTTAATTTTGTTAAATATTATTTGTGGACTGTGTATACCTAATTGAGATGTCAAGTGGTTGTAAATGAATTGTGATGTTAGTGATTAGGGTTTTAGATCCATGTTCTTGTTAGCTATGTTCCATTCATGCTTGTTGAAGTGTTATATATGGTGTATATATAAATCTTATGTACGTTAGTGCCACTTTTTTGATGTTTGTCAAGGGTGTAAGAACATATGAAATATAGCCTTTAATAGTGTAAAAAGGCAGCAATCAACAATGGCAAGGTTGGAGAAAGAGCTTGTAGGTTGCTTGTGAGAGTTGCATAAGAAATAGTGCAAAACATTAGCTTGTGAAGAGAAGAGGAATAGAAGAAGAGAAAAGGGATTTTGCAAGGCAGTCATGAGAGATGCATAAGGAAGAGAAAAATCAAGTTTCAGAAGATGAGTGAAGCCAAGAAGGTTTGAAGACATGAGTATTCGAAGACTAAAAGACAAGATGTGTCTAGAAAATCTTGTAAAAATTTATGAATTTTATTCAATGTTGAATCCTCCATATATGTAATTAATCTTGAGAAATTTTCATGTATGAATGTCTAGGTTTGTAAGTTTGTGTTGTGTAGTAGAGAGTCTCTTCATCAAAAGGAAAGTTGTGAGATAGGATTAGACAAGATCTTGACATGTGTCTTAATCATGCACAATGAGAAACTACCTCAACAATATTAAATGACTTAGGACAAACATTAAATAAAATGCAACTAGATAAGATAAAATATTATCTAGACAACTAAGACTTCTAGAAAACATGCCTAGGACCTATTAGACAACTAGATAGGTAAAACACCTATTTACACCAACACTAAACACTCAACCAATTAAAATCATTTAGCCTCTATTATGTACAATCAAATACAAGAGAAATAATTTATATCAACAACGAATCATGTATTATCTTTTAAAATGAATATAAAAATTATAAATTATAAAATTAGGCCAAAAAAGGTATAAAAATATAATGTTTTTTATATTTTAATGATTCAATATTTCCAAACTTTAGGCCATTGCATTGGGCATGCCATTTATTTTTCTCCTAAAAATACGATGGCAATTGTTATTTTTTTTCCCATTCTCTATTTTGATTGTGGTTTTCAATTCCCACATAATTAATTTGTCTTACAAGAGAAATTTTAAAATGTATATCCATTTTAAAATATGCAAAAAATCAATTAATGAACACCATAATTTTTGTGAATAAATTTTGTACAAATACTCCTTTACATATTATATAAATTAAACTCTTTCAAAATTCTTATGGATGAATTATAATACTTGTTTCTCATTAAAAAATATACAATTAGAATACTTGGTTTTTAAGATTCAAAGAATTTTCAGCAAATGATTGTCTTTAATTGTGAACCAGATTTCTTTTTTGAAAAACAGTTTAAGACCTTTAAAATTTTATCTATGTGTTCCAAAATGTAGAAAATACATAACATCTATAAATATAAATAAATATATTTTCTCACCTTCCATTTCACTTGTATTGCAATTCATTTTTACATGTTTTAAATAATAAATCATCTCATCCTAAAATTAGTAGTTTCTTGATTAAGCCCATCTCCACTTAATTCTTTGTAATTTGAAAAAATAAACTATAATTATTTATAGATTTATATAATTAAGATATTTTTTCTCTTTGTTTGTTGAGAAGTTTTTAAATTTTTTTAAATTTATGTGTTTGCATAGACAATTATTATTGTGAGGTTTTCAAATTTTATCTAGTTACATTGAACACATATTTTAAACTTATCTTGAATTGACACATATTTCAACAACATAAAAATAACTTGCACATTCATGAATTCAAATGGTTACACTAAAAAATTTACTATTGAAATTAAAAATTAAAAATTTTAACCACAACATTTTTTTGGACTTGCTAAATATCAACAACATTATTATAATTACAATGATTTACTAATAAAAGAGACAAAATTTTAACATCTTTCTCATATTACATTTGAAGCAAAGGAGGTTAGAGGTGATCAACTAACTAGGTGTCAGTTGACTTTGGCTCATCAAATATTTTGATAAGAAAATAATTACTAATGTCCTCTTAGCATACTTTTTTCCAATTCATCAAATATTATGGTGTTGCCATCATAATTTATATCCCCAAGTTTGGGATAGTAATAAATATTTCTTAATAGTTTTTGGAAGATCACTTCTCTTCTCCATGTCAACTCAAATTAGTTTTTACAATATCTAGAAAAAAGTGGCATATGATACATTCTATATTTTGTCTTTATTGAAGATCATAAATAAATATCAAAATATTGTAAAATATGATGAAAAATTCTTGTAAGAGCAATCATATACATTATTATTGATTTCAAACCTAAGAGGTTTTCTTTCACTCTTATGATTATAGATGCCTAAGATAATTCCTACATTTGTGTCATCATCACACCAAATCTATCCAATATATTTGCATCTAAATTTAGTCTATTTGATCATTCTTCTAACTTTAATTAAATAATATTGAACTATTTAATTAACCAATATAACTTTTCTTATGCTATTAATTGAATAAACTATCTTTATTTAACCAATTAATCCTTTCTTCTAATATTCCAACCTTAATTGAATCAATCGCATTTAATTAAGTCAATGTTGCTCCAAAATTATCCTATAAATTAAAAAATACACCATATTCATTTAGTTCCTCTAAATTCCTCATCATTCTTTGAATGAACAAATCAATTTTAGTCAACTAATTAATCATTTGTACTTCCCTCCACCACTTTATTTAAATTAAACAAATTCAATCTTGCACATGGCTCTAAGTGCACAAGGATCCAAATTCATAAGGATCCAAAAAGACCATTTTCAATCTCCACCCTCCATCTCTTCTCAATTTTTTCCCTAATCATGTGCACCACTTGTTATTAGCCTCTTATTTTCCCTTTCATATGGATCAACCCCATCCCTCTATTGTACAAGACCTAATCTCATCTATACATCACTCTTATCCAAAATCTATAAATCCAACCTTCCATAAGATATTTTCAAGAATAGGAATTAGATGCAACACAATTATGTTGTAGAATTGAGAAACTAAATTCAATTTCATTATCAACCAATCATCTTGAGCTCACATTTATGATTTTTTCCTATTTTTTCCTTTATATTTTAGTGTTCACATTTGGGCACACCCAATGGAACCACACCCTAATCTAATTGTTATCCTTTTTTAGTGTTTTTTAAGGGTTTTTGTAGATTTTCAAATGGATTTAACATTTGTCTAGTTTGGCATATTTTCTCTATCGAACAATACAACCACTTTCTCAGATGATGTATCTACACTCAAACTCAGCATTTCTACATGCATATAAACATTAAATCCTAAACCCTAGTTTATGGCATATGCACACCACCTCATAGCATATGTGAACAATCTCATAGCATAAATGTACCATTAAGTGGTGTAAGCACACCACCTTGTTACGTACATGCACCATATCATGGTGTATGCACACTTTTTATGGCATATTTACACCATTTTGTACCATGTGTGTATTATGGCATACACACTATGTAGTGGCACATGTATATTGCTTGGGGATCATGCACACTGCTTATGGTGTGTGTGCACCACCTAATGGCATAATTGCATTGCTTGTGTTTATGCAACTTATAGGGTGTTGCTAAAAAAATTTAGCATATGTGCACTTTCCTAGGCATTTATATATATTTTTAGTGTTTTTGCATCTCGTATAGCATATTTATATTCTAATTATCAAATCTAAAAATTAATTTAGTAATTTTACATTCTATAATTTAGACCTTTAATTATTCAATTTAGGTGCTCTATATAATAGTGTATGCACACTCTTACTGGTGTATACACTCTATGTAATAGTGCATTTGCTCTTAGTTATTTATTATCTTGTGTTTTTGGGCTTTTGTTGCTAACATCATCATTGCAAGGGTCTTTTTAGGATTTTCATGTCATTTGCTAAACTTTTTCTATGGGTTATGTTTGAAGATTATTCATAAGATCAAACTACTAATATGTATTTTAGGTTTTTTGACCAAGACATAATCAAAACATATTTTGTGTGTTTTCATTTCATCTCACACTTTCTTTTCTAAGGTTAACAAACTCTTTTGTTGTGTTTTTGTGACTTAATTATGTGCATGCTCTTCCCTTACACTACAAGGTGATCTTGGGAATCAAGAACATCCATTTTATCACTTTTTGTCTTCCCTAAAAGGCTAATTTATGTATGTTATTTTCTCACACCACAAGACAATCTTAGAATTAAAAATGGTTACGCATTTTGTTTTAGTTTCTTTTTAGTGGGCCTATCTTGGATTTCATCACTAAGTAGTGACCCAAACCCATGTGTTCTAGTGGGGTATAGAAATTAGGGAGATAATTGAAAGTCTCTCCCTTAGGGGTACATTTATCATTCAAGCTAAGCTTGCAAGTGAAGGAAGAGAGTGGTTTACCCTCTCATACTAGGCCATTAACATACACCTTGTTTCAAATAATTGGGTTTCATATAACTTTAGTTATGATAAGGACATCCCCTAAAACGCCTTGTATAAACCTAGCATAATGAACCCTTTGATTGTTTGGTTTGTGTAGTGCACCAATAAGTAGTTAGCATTGGGAAGTTACTCACATTGTACTTCCAAAAATGGAATAGTTTGTGGTGTATGCTCTCCTCTCATGCCCTAGTGTGGCCTTGAGGATCAAAAGTGGTGAAAGTGTATTTGTGGGCCTACAAAACCAAACACTCTCATTTGAATAGCTAAGGTGGTTTGTGTATTTATCATCTTCTTTGGTAAAAGTACAAATTTGTGTCACACTTTTGGCCAACTTATCAGCACAAGTGAATTCAAGTATTTCTAACTAAAAATCAATTTTGGTCGAACATATGATCTAGAAAGATTCATTCTAGCTAAGTTAGATATGTCCACAATTTTTTCCAACTAAAATTGTTGGCTAAATGCATGTCGCACCACCTTGAGAACAATTTTTTTTTTAAATTATTTAAAAAAATTGATGTTTTAACAACTCCTACTCATGTAAATAACATTCTTAATGTAAAAATACCCATTTGTAGATCCATTTAAGTGTAGTTTTCAAATATATATATTAATAGTTTAATTATTACTTTTTATTTTTTATTTTTACTAAAAGTAGGTTTCCAGCACAAAAACATTAGGTTGATTACCATATTAAGAAAAATACTAAAACTTATTAAAAATTTGAAAAAAAATATGATGCACTAGATAAAAGAATTTATATCAATGTGGTATATTTTTTTCTATTTTAGATAAATAGTTAATATGAAAGTTGACGTCAAATGGAAACAATTGTGTTTTAATACACACACACACACACACACACACACACACATATATATATCAAAATTGGAAAAAAATATATCCATGCACTAAAGTTTCAAGTTATAAATGTGCACAAAAAAAATTGAAAGAAAAAATTACTATATAAATATTGACATTCTCTCATGTAACTTCATTTTTTCAAACATTTTATCAACAACTAAATTATAGTGTCAAATTATAAAACTATATTCAAATGGTTTTTTTTTTTTGTTTAAATACAAACATAAAATATACTAAAAATACACATTTTATTAGTTTACATCATTTCAAAATTTAAAATATATATGTCACCTTTTAGTGATTCAAGTTTAAAAGTTAGATCAGTGTTGATTATTTCCTTTATAAAAGTATGATAGAGCTTTGTACTTTTACCCTCTTACTTTTGCTAAACTCATGCAATAACTTTATTCAGATTAAAATATATATAACCCAATAAAAGTAATAAATCATGATTCCCCTTTCAACCAATCTAACAATCCCTTTGAAAATTATGATGATAGCCTTGTAGATAAGGATGGATATCATGATTATGATAG